>BQNB010016803.1:0-68962 GCA_026074375.1 Tanacetum coccineum | reverse complement strand
GAAATTAACAAGCTTACTATGAAGAATCGATACCCGCTTCCAAGAATCGACGACCTATTTGATCAGTTGCAAGGATCAAGTGTGTACTCAAAGATCGACTTGAGGTCTGGTTATCACCATCTTAGAGTTCGTGACGAGGATATTCCTAAGACGAAGTTTAGGACCCGCTATGGTCACTACGAGTTCCAAGTGATGCCTTTCGAGTTGACCAACGCGCCAGCAGTATTTATGGACTTGATGAACCGGGTATGCAGACCATACCTAGATAAATTTGTGATCGTATTCATCGATGATATCTTAATCTATTCCAAGACTAAGGAAGAACATGATGCACATCTTAGGCTAATTTTGGAGTTGCTCAAGGAGGAAGAATTGTACTCCAAGTTCTCGAAGTGTGACTTTTGACTATCGAAGGTACAATTTCTTGGACACGTGATTAATAATGAAGGCATTCACGTTGATCCTGTGAAGATTGAGTCAATCAAGAGTGGGAATCACCCAAGACCCCGACATAAATTCATCAATTTCTAGGTCTTGCCGGTTACTACCGACGATTTATCGAAGGTTTCTCCAAGATTGTTTGGCCTATGATGAAGCTGACTCAGAAAAGTGTAAAGTTCAATTGGGGTGAAAAGGAGGAAACTTCTTTCCAGACATTGAAGCAAAAGTTGTGTAGTGCACCGATTTTGGCATTGCCCGAAGGAAGTTAAAATTTTGTGGTATATTATGATGCTTCTCACAAGGGATTAGGCGCAGTATTGATGCAGAAGGAGAAGGTCATAGCTTATGCATCTCCCTAACTCAAGGTCCATGAGAAGAACTACACGACACATGATTTGGAATTGGAAGTTGTGGTGTTCGCTCTCAAGATGTGGAGATATTACCTTTATGGCACAAAGTGCGTTGTGTTCACCGATCATAAGAGTTTGCAACATATTCTAGATCAAAAAGAGTTGAACATGAGACAACATATGGTTAGAGCTGCTAAGTTGCTACGACTTCGAGTTACGTTATCACCCGGGAAAGGCGAATGTGGTGGCTGATGCGTTGAGCCGAAAGAATAGACCTAAGCCACTACAAGTTCGAGCCTTGGTTATGACAATAGGTTTAAACCTCCCTGTGCAGATCTTGAATGCCCAGGTTGAGGCAAGAAAGGAAGAGATCTATAGAGCAGAGGATTTGTGTGGCACGATTAAGAATCTGGAGCCACGTGCCGACGGAACGTTGTGTTTAAAGAATAGAAGTTGGATACCTTGTTTTGGTGACTTAGGAACTTTGATTATGCACGAGTCGCATAAGTCAAAGTATTTTATCCACCCTGGATCAGATAAGATGTATCAAGATTTGAAGAAGTTATACTGGTGGCCTAACATGAAAGCAGAAATTGCCACGTATGTTAGTAAATGCATGACTTGTGCAAAGGTTAAAGCAGAATACCAAAAACCATCCGGTTTGTTGGTTCAACCTGTAATACCAGTATGGAAATGGGAGAACATTACTATGGATTTTGTTACAAAGCTACCAAAGACACCATCTGGTTAAGACACAATTTGGGTAATTGTGGACCGACTTACAAAATCCGCTCATTTCTTACCAATGAAGGAAACCGACACAATGGAGAAGTTGACGAGACAATACTTGAAGGAGGTAGTCTCGAGGCATGGAGTGCCGGTTTTGATTATTTTTGATCGCGACAGTAAATTTACATCTCATTTCTGGCAGTCGCTGAACGAAGCCCTAGGTACTCAATTGGATATGAGTACGGCTTATCATCCACAAACAGATGGTCAAAGTGAGAGGACCATCTAAACGTTAGAAGATATGCTACGAGCGTGTGTGATGGACTTTGGAAAGACATGGGATAGACATCTACCTTTAATAGAGTTCTCTTACAACAACAGCTACCATACGAGTATTAAAGCTACACCTTTTGAGGCGTTATATGGTTGCAAGTGCCAATCGCCTATTTGTTGGGCTGAGGTGGGAGACGCTCAGCTTACTGGCCCAGAAATTGTCTGTGAAACAACCGAGAAGATCATTCAAATCCAGCATCGTCTACAAGCTTTCATGTATAATCCGACAAAGGAGCTACGCTAAATAAGAGACAAAGCCAATGGGAGTTTCAAGTTGTGGATAAGGTTATGAAGAAGAGTACGGCATTGGAAAGGAGTGGAGATACGTTTCGGCAAACGGGAAAGCTGATAACCCTCATTATATCTGGCCGTGTTCATAGTACTTTTCACGTCTCAAACCTTAAGAAGTGCTTCTCCGACGAACCGCTAGCTATTCCGTTGGACGAAATCCACGTTGACGACAAACTCAATTTCATTGAAGAACCGGTCAAAATTATAGACCGCGAGGTTAAACGTTTGAAGCAAAGTCGCATTCCAATCATGAAGGTCCGCTGGAAATCAAGAAGAGGTCCCGAGTATACTTGGGAGCGCGAAGACCAAATGCAGAAGAAGTATCCTCATCTTTTTGCAAACCTTGCACCTGCGTCTAAAGATATGTCTTAAGCTTTGAGGACAAAGCTCTTTTAATGAGGAAATGATGTCACACCCTGTAAATTCCCAATTAGTATTCCGACCCATTCTGGTAATTTATTTTGAATTTTGTACGTTACGTTTGAATCTGACAGTTTGCCAGGAAGTTAAACCGCGTAAAAACTGAAACACATCATCGGACGCGTCCCGACATTGATTTTTAATTAATTTAGGCATTATATGAGATATTTTATCTTTTCTGAGTATTTTGTGATTTTTGATCACTTTCGATATTAATTTTAGGGTTTTATTTCTTAAATTGCGTTTTTTCGCATTTTTGACCAAACAGAACGCCGGAAACTCGAAATCTTTTTGTGTAAACTCAAGTTATCGATAATATTATACCCTAAATCCAAAAATTTCGTTCATACCTCTCCCCATATGCACGAGGATGCCAAAAAAACCACCACAATGTCACCATACACTTGAAATTAAATCATTTAAGCTCCACTAACACAAAATTTGAATTCTTGTCATGCATGTGAGGGAAAATGACATTTTTGTTGCCTAGTAACTTGCATGCATGCCATCCCTTACACATCACATGCAAGCTTGGACCATTTGACTTGGAAAATTCAAGGTTATGATATTATAGGAACCATGGACCAAATTTTTGAACCACAATGGTCCTTGTGACCATGGTTCGGCCGAAACCACAAGGGCACACCCCTTTGGTGTGTGTTGGTCACATGTGGGTGCACCATTAACCCTAAACCCTAATCTTGGCCTATATATACCAACACATAACACAACCTAGGGTTCATTTCATTTCCAAGTCACAAACAAAAACACACATCTCTCTTCCTCTCCCTCTTGGCTCACGGCACCAAACCCACACACAAACACACTCATAACTTTTGATTTCTATCAAGATCCAATCATTCTAAGTTCATTTCTAAGAGTTTCTAAGGTAGATCCAAGTATTGGTTGGTTGTTTTTCAAGGGATTTCAAGATTTATAAAATTAGGGTTTGCAAGATTATTTGGGGTTTTTATAGATCTATAGTTCTTGGGTATAGATCTTGTGTTTTCACTACTTGTTCTTCTTGATTTGTAAGTTCTTCTTGATCTTTGCTTGGTTTCATCTATTATCTTTATAGATCTATGTTTGTTCATAAAGATCCATGTGTTTGTGTTATTTTTACAAAAGAAATAAATTAATATTTTGTCATCTTTTATAAAGTGGAAGTAAAAATTGTTACAACTTTATGTTTATGTTTTATATCATGTTCTTGGTGAGATTGAGGGTTGATGAGAGTTGCAACAATAGAGATTAGGTTGGATTAGGGTTTAGTTTTGTTGGTTGGTTATTGGTGAATAAAGATTAGGGTTAGATTAGGCACTAATATGCGAGTTGGGTTGATTTTTGGTCGTATTTCGGTAAAACACCCTTGCTGTCCCGAAATGGTTTTAAGGTTTTGAGCGACCTAAAAATGTTTTCATTAGGCGTAAAAGTAGTTTTTGAAGAGCTTGTTTCGAATAGATAGTTTTTCACATATCGCACTTTAAAATCGGATTTAAAACGGCCAAGTTATAACCAAATAAAACTTGAAATATTTTTTGGCAAAACCCAATGAATAGTGTGCTGATGTGAATAGTAAAAAGGGTATTCGGACACTTTCGGACATTTTTGGACTTTCTAAATACTAACAAAACATATAGTATATAGATTAGCATCATTTGAAGATGTCATTAATGTATTTTAGAAAAAGCGTAAAAGTTACTAAAAATAGTAAGTTTGGTTAAACCTAGCAGAACAGACATAGTAGTTAAGCGATTATGGTTAGTTAGCACAATTTGAAAATATGGAAACTTAACAAATATAGGGGACGGTATTAACGTCTGGAAACTAAATACTTTCCTAAAATATAAACTTTCTAAAAGTAGTAATTTTTTGATGAACGCCAAGACTTGACGAAAAACTTTATAATTTTATTTAGTCATACTTTATTAAACAAACTAAAGCACAAACACATATGGATGTCTTTTCTCTTGAAAGAGTGTGGTACAAGTTTCAATTATCTTTTGTTTACCTAAGATGCGTCATTTATTTAGGTCGCGTGTAGGATTCTCCGGCTTTATTTCTTCCTCGTTGATTATCGATTCACCACTTCCTTAAGGTGAGTTCATAGCCCCATGTTTTTACCGATTTACAAATGCTTTATACTTTGGGGTGAGAAACATTATTTGCTTTTAAAATTGGACACAAGTTCTTAACGTGAGTTTTACATGTTTATGTGTTGCCTAAGTTGGTTACAAACCACTATTGCCCGAACTATCATGAACCGTTAGTCACCTATGGCCAATTGGATTGGTTAAGTGAGCGCGAATGAGTAAATAGATATATTGAGACTAATTATCCCTATCTGCTTTGGTTCCACTTAACGAAGAACAAACGGATATATGTCATGTCGATTGTGTGTTGTGGTGGTCTTTGGTTTAGGACACTAGTTAGGGCAGGAATACTATGTGGCATGATATGATATGCCATGTTGTTATTAGCATCAATGTCATGAGCTTAGTGTAACAATAAATACTTTTTATGTGACGTTGTATCTGTTATAGTAGTCGCATACGTTTTGAAATCTTGTGGTCCACTCTTGTACTAACTTAAACCTATGAATTCACCAACATTATATTGACGTTTTAAACATGATATTCTCAAGTGATAGCTTTGCATAATCATGATGCTAAATGGAGTCTATGTGCTATGTGACTTCGTCAATTTCAAGACTTATCTATTTATATACTCGTTGTCATTGTCAAACTTTATTATGCTTCCGCTACATTTAACTCTCATATAATCGGTTGTAAAACTTAATAAAATTTTCTTTTATGCAACGAATACACTTTTTCAATCGTCCATGATTAGTGGTCGTTCTTTATTGCTTTGTGTTCGGATTGTTATGACGTCACGCCTTCAGACACGTATTTCGTCCAATCCGCGTCTGGAGTTGACAAATTGGGTAATCAAAAGCCAAGTTATAGAGAACCAGGTAGTTTATACTAGGTCCTGGCATATAACCAATATTGTGATCACCCAATGTGCCTCTATCTGTGCTTACGTGTTGTCTATCCTTGCTATACATATATATAAGATTTCTAATAAACTTATACTATTAAATATATAGCCAATTACCTTGCCATATCATTTCATCGTTTCTTTAATCTTGCATGTTTCATATAAAGAGATATATATATAAACTTTTGCTTGTGCAGAATCAGGCAAGCTTCAGCTATTGCGTTATTTCTTCTGATCTTTCGATGAGAGATGTGGGATCCCGCCCTCTCGGGTTATTCTTTTTGGAGATATTCCTACTGTTATTTACCTACGACCTCGTGGTTGCTCCAGAGACCTTCTACTTTGCACTGTTTATTTCATCTGCCGCTCCTGTGGTTGAGACGACTCTTGTCGCTTCACCCACTAGATTGTGTGGCTTGGTTCCCTATTTGGGTTCTGATTCTGATTCACCAAAATGAGATGTATTCACTAGAGCACATTTCCCCGCTACCAGCTATTTCACCATTCTTATGCACCGATTCTTCTGAGGCTCCTGATTCTTCTGATGGACCACTATCGCAGGACCCTTATGTTGCTACCATCACTCGTTGGAGGAGCAGGGTAATAACACGTCCATCATCATCATCTGAGTTTCCTATTGCTCATGTTACTGCCCCGCCCGAGATTCGTCGACGGCCAGAGATTCCTTAAACTGACCCGAGGGAGGCTAAACCTTTGGTCGACCTACCGCACCCATCTTTTATGGGCCCGCGTAAGTTTGTTACTGCGAGGAAGAGAGTTGGACCATTACCACTCGCAGATTAGCATGGAGAGTGTTCATCACCTCATTCTTCAACCACCACCCATCATCTTCTAGTTCATCTACGATTCTGCCGCCAGTGTTCATTCTTCGGGTTTGGATGCATCAGATCAGGCTCATTCTGGATCTTCAACTAGAGATGTACCACCTAGATTGTGTTACCCTCCAAGGAGAGCACCACGACGTAGTGAGGCATTTCATCATTGGTGTGCTGCTCCATTATCTACTTTGTATCCACCGACTACATCAGAGTCATCATTAGGAGATTCATCAGAGAGACCACTGCATTCATCTTCATATTCTGCTAGACCATCTCGCAAGAGAGGTAGATCCCCGGTTGATTCTGTACCATCATCTACGCCAGTTATAAGATCATTAGCTCCTACCCGTGCTGATCTCTTACCACCTCGTAAGAGGTTCATAGATTCATAAATCGTGAGGGCAGCCATAGAGGAGGATACCGAGATTGATCCTATAAAGACTAAGGTTGATATGGAGTTGGGTATTGGTGATGGGGATGATGTTAGAGATCATATTAAGATTGATCCTAGGGATGTCAGGGATGACACAGAGGAGTATGAGGCTAACACCAGTGCTGGAGACACGGTTGAGGTAGGTATCGACCCGATGTCGGCACCGATAGTTGAGGAGGAGATTGTAGAGCCAGCTGGAGAGGATTCTTCTGATTCGTCTGGCACTAGGGATGGCATTGTTAGGTCATTCGAGGATATGCCGATTGACTTGGATGATGTTGTGCATGACTTTTACCATCACATGTCTGAGGTTCGTATTGATAGGATTGTCGGGATTGAGACTGTTCAGAGACGGTTAGAGGCTGATCAGTTGATAGCTAGGGGACAGAGAGTTAGTATGATCGAGAGGATTGACAGCTTGAGGTTGGAGAACCTCAAGGTTCGTGCTATGTTGGATATCGAGAGGGATCGTGTGAACAGCCTTCGTCTTCACATGTCTCTTTCACAGGAGGAGTTTCGTCAGGTTCGTAGGGATCGCGATGATACTCGGGGGAGACTTAGGAGGTTGGAGTCATATGTTGAGAGACGTTTGGGTTTTTGCCCTTAGACTAGTAGTACCATGATCATGTAGGACACTAGACTGATGGTTAGGTCTAGATGTTAGCAGTAGAAATAATTGTGGATCATGTACCTATTTTGGATTTTGGTTGTAACAGAATTTGATAACCTTTTAAAACTAGCCTTTTTGTATATATAAATTATAATAAATATATAAGGATAATTTCAAGATTATAATTCAATTATAGTACGATAAGTATTCCGAAAGATTCAAATAAAATTCCTATTGACCAAAGGAAAAATCAAAAATCCCCCGGGTCGTTCTCCCAACGAGGTGCAAATTAAAAATCGAAGGCGTTTGTGATCGCGCGTTTGAATGGGATTAAGAAGATTTTTGGTTTTGGAAACTAATTCTACAATTAAAATTTAAAAACGGGTAAAGAAAACCTAAAAACGAAAGGTAGAAAGGGATTAAACTTAAAAACGAGGACGGAAACGTAAAAACGCGACTTAAAAAAACTTAAATTATCAAAATTAAAACCCTAAAATGATTTGTTAAGCTTTTCTAATCCTAGATGACTAAACTAAAAGGAAAATTAAAGAAAATCCTAAAACAAAAACTTTTAAAGTGAAAAAACGAAGAAAACGAGAACGAGGTTCGAAACCCGTTCTATAAAAACTCAAATTTTGCAAAAATAACCCTATGAAAGAAAATTTAATTTTCCTAAGTGCTAAATGATAAAAGAAAATTTGAAAAAAAAGAATTATATTTTTTTGACTTTTTAATAATTTATTATGATTTAAAAACGATTTTATAAAGAAAAATTGATAAAAAATACTAAATGAAAAGAGAAAATTCTGAAAAATTTACAAAAGGTAGTTTAAAGAGTGTTTGTTCTAAGAAAATTAAAATGGTGAAAATTTCTTTTTGGAATAAGCATAAATAAGCAAAAACAGTGGCTTATAAGCTATAAGGACAAAATGAGTATTTAAACCAAATGGTACCAAGTATGACCAGATGGTCCTACTAGTACTGATGGTTAGTGTGTGTGCAAGGTGAGACGTGTGTGTGCTATAAAGGAGGTCACAAGGTCGAATCCTTATGGCTTCCTTTTTGGAAAATATATATATATATATTTTTAAAAAACTTATAAAACTCACAAAAATAAGCAAATTTAAAAAAAATAACTTTTTATGAATCTCAAAAATAAGCTGGAAAATAAGCTAAGAAAAATGGCATATTGCTTTTTTACACTAAGTCCTAAACTAAGCTAAACTGTTGGCTACTTTTAGGGTAAATAAGCTAGTGAAAAGCCAAACTAAGCTAAAACAGGGTGGGTTCTATACCCAATAAGCAAAGATACTCAAAAATAAGCAAATGAAAATAAGCAAGAAGGCCCTAAAAAGCAAATAAGCTAGATGCTAAAACTATAAGCAGGGCAGCCTAAGGGACACTTTTTTGGCTTAATTTTAAGCCACTTAAAGGAACCTTATGGCTATTGGGCTTATACTAGCTTAAAGTATGGCTTATGGGCTATCTAAAAAAGCAAAGAAATTAAGGTTTGAAAGACAAATAAGCTAGGAAAATGGCTAATGAAAAGTGCAGGTCACAAAGATTTCTTGGTTTTTCAAACTTTTGTAAAGTCAAAGAGCAAAATGCAGGCTTAAAAATAAGCTATAAGATAAGCTTTAAAATGGAAAACAAGTTAAAATAGATTGAGACTGACCTCCAATGAGCTTATGCTCAAAAATTCAAACTCTGAAAAAGATTTTTACTAACTGCAAATTGAAAATGAAAAAAAGGGCTTTTGACTACTAAAAAAATGACTTAGACTCAGACAGATTTTGACCAAAGCAAATGTAGGCTAAATGTAAACTTAACTACTGCAATAGGACTCTAAAAACAACTTAAATACAAGTCTTAAAAGCTGTTGTAAAAATCTTAACCTAATAAGCCTTTGAAATCAATTCTGTCACCACTGTTTCAAAGACTTAGTAAAAAAAACTTAAAAACAATTTTTAAACTTACAAACCTTGAAAAACAGCTTAAATTAGCTTAAAGACAGCTTGCCAAAGATGGCCAAGTGACCCAAATGGATTTTTACCCAAAATGACCCACTTTAACCCCTTAACCCAAACACCCCTTTAACTTTTGAAAATCAAATTTTAGGCTGGTTTAAGATGATTAAAGTTAAGGGTATTGTAAACAGATGGTAATAAAACAATGTTAGGCAGAATTAAGCACAAAGCAACAACAAATAAGCAGTCAAATAAGCAAGAGAGCAATAATCAAATTATGGCAAAAAAGGCAGTTTTAAAGTAAATCTTACAGTAAATAGCAAGAAAATAAGCAAATAAGCAACAATAAGCTTATGAACAGTAAATAAGCCAGAAATTGGAAAAAGTAAGCTTACAAGGATCCAAGCTTTTGGCAATGATTCGAAGTCTCAAAACCAATCCTATGTGCTTCCCATGAAGCTCTAAACCAAGGCCATCCAAGATATACCTTGCTCCTTTGTGTTCTTTGACAGATTTCCCTCCTTTTTTTTGACAGAAAGTGAAATAAGCTTTAAACAAGTTTTTGATGTCTCAAAAGCTTATGCAAAGGCTTAATACAGTATTTAAAAGATAGTTTATGTAAATGACAAGTGATTTAAAGAAAACTCATAAATTTGCATAAACATGAAAAAGTAAATTGCAAGTATTTAAAAGACAATATTTAAATGACAAGAAAAGTAAATTGCATTAATAAAAATGGTACAAATTTTGCTTTTACAAGTTTTTGCTTAAAAAGAAATTCGACAAAGAGTAATAAGCTACACTATGGTCCTATTTATACTAAAACTTGAGTTTCACTTGTGCTTTCTCTGAGAGAGGCTTCAGCTATGTGTTTGTTGTGTGAGAGAAAGCTTCAAAGTCATCTTGGCCTTTGATTTTTGCTTTGTACCCAAGTTCATGATCTCAACCCTTGATGTTGTTGTCGTATCCTTTGGCCAATGGAGGGGTTTAGGATTGCCAAGGTGGAACTTGGCAGCTTATGAGGTGGGGTGAGTATGAGAGTGAAAGGTTTGGACTATGGTGAACAGTAACCGAGGTGGGGGGACAGGGGTGAAGTTTAGGCGGGAAAGGGGAGTGTGTGTGTGTTTGTTTGTTTTGTGCATGGGAGAGTTTAGGAAGTTGACAAAAGGAGCCCCTCAAGTTGTATAAGGTTTTTGCATTTTAAGTCCTTGTGGTATTATAAGGTTTTTGGGATATGGCAATTTCAGTCCTCAAGAGTTATGGTTTGTATTGCAAGGTTAGTCCTTGTGGGGTTAAATATTTGGGGTTAAATATTTGGGGTTAAATATTTGGGGTTAAGGGTTAACTGCTGTTAAAGGCAGTTTGGGCCATATATATTGATTTGGGCCGGCTTAAGTATAAAAGGGAATTGGGCCCAATGGTCTTCAATAATGTTTAAATGGGTTGACCCGGCCCATTAGATGGGTACGGGTAGGCCTATTTAACATTTCTTCGGTTTCGGCTTCGGGTTTGACCTTTGACTTTTCCGGGTTTGACTTTGACTTTTATTTGGTTGACTTTTTGGCTTTGACTTGACTTTGGCTTTTCCACGCTTTTCCATTTCGTGCTCGGTTTTGTCCGTTTTTGCTTGATTATTCGTCCTTTTCTCGGATATCCGTTTCCTGCACAGTATAAATGAAAAGATACAAATACAATGTATTTTTGGTACGTTTTTGGTCATTTAAGTCCGGTTTAAATGGAAAATGGTATGTGTAATTAAGCACATATCAAAATCCCCCATACTAAACTATTGCGTGTCCTCACGCAATGCTATAAGTAAGCACTTAGAAAACTAAGAATCTCGATCCCCAACGACTAATAACCTTGAAAAGTAGCTAAGTGTTCGTCAAGGGAAAATTAAAATCAATAGCTTCGAAAAGCCCCATTTTTACCATTTTTAAATGTATTCACTTATTCCTACACATATTTTTGTTCTTTTCGTTTTTCTCATTTTTTAATTTTTTTTATTTTCCATGCTTTTCTTTATTAGCAACTAACTAGAACGTTTGACTTTCGTTATTTTTATAACTTTTAGGGATCATAGAACAAGATGCATTTTAATCCTAAAATGCCCCAAAAAGGATAAATTCATCGTCCTCGACTTTTCATTTATTCCAAACCAAGCTTAAAACGAAATCACCGTTAAATATAAGTTAAGATGCTAACACTACTCATATTTGCAACTTGTGAACTTTTCACTCCCGACAATTATTATATATTAGGTGAATGTGCCATTTTGAATTTCAACTATGGATCAACGTTTTGCAAAAATCTATGCTTCACGTTCCACCCGAGAATAATGAGTTTGAAGGCGAGATCATCCCATGTAGTGACTTTCGTCTCGGCACATCCCAACCTTGCGGCTAAGTGACCAGGCTTTTGACACCCCACAGAGACTAGTATCGGGACTCACGGACCTTCGGTTTCAAAAACTCTTAGGTTTCCCGTATATACATAGCTTATTTAGAAAAACTTAAAATAAAATAGTCTTAGTTCAAAAGCATATTTAAATTTAAGAAAAAGAGATTTTCCCTATATTTATTAATTCACATTTATTACACTTAATTTAATTACACATCCATTAAACTAATGAAATCCTCGACCTTTTAGAAGGCTGCAACATCGGTTGTGAGCCGGCAAGATGCAACAAACTTTTATCAGCCCACAGTTTATAATTATTATTACCACTTTTTTTTACTTTTTTTCATTTTTTTTCTTTTTTAACATATAATTACCATGATATAGAGAAAATTTTGTTTTAGAAAATTTAAGTATAAATTTGAACTAAAATTATTGATATCGACTATACTTCAAAAATTGTTGATTTAAGTTTAATTTTCAAAAATAGCACGTATTATTAGTCCGGTTAGAAGCTTATGGGAGAAAAAGCCACAAATTACACACATGAGCTCTTAAGATTTCCAAATAATCCTTGTTTAGCATCCAACTCATACTTAACTCTATCATTTTTCGTTCTTCGCAATCCGCGAACGCTTAGTCTAAAAGTTAAGGAACAAGCTAGAGCTCAACACGCTCGATCGAGTCAAAATTTACTCTTATTCTACCCAGCAGGAAAGTCAAAATTATGACAAAACACTTATTTTATTTTTGAAAATTTTTAAATTTTTTCATTTTTTTGAAATTTTGGTGGTAAAAACGGGATTACGTGAAAACAACGACTGCAGGCACAATCAAATCGATAGATCCCCCCCCCCATACTAGAATTAAACATTGTCCTCAATGTTTTAAGAAGGGTCTCTACGTAAATCCTAAGCCGTTTATTAAGTGTGCTTAAAGAAAAATGTTAGTCGATAAGATTTGGATATCGGATTCCCAAATTGAAGCTGAGGATGTGAAGCTCTTGTGAACGAAGGACAAAACCGCTAGAGCACGAGAGGCGTCAAAAATCCAGGCAATCCTGGACAATACAACACAAAACACAAAACACGAAAAATGGAAGAGGCGAGCCTCCTCACAACAAAAAAACACTTATTCATTACTACATAATTAGCATACTACTACTACGATTATACTAGGATAAGCATGGGTTGCCACCCACGAAGCACTTGTTTTAGGTCACTTAGCTTGACCTGATCCCCCTCCCTCATACTTGAGCTTGTCAAGGGGGGGTAGAAATGGGGATGACGAACACCCAAATTTGGAGTGTTGTCAGCATGAATCAACATCGGGCTTTCAGGAGAAAGCAGGAAAGTTTCAAGCCCCGATGTGATGAAGAAAGAGGAGATTTCTCCTTATAACAAGAACACCGTGATTGAAAACTTTATCTTCATTTTCGGATGAAAATGGAAGTAAAGTATCAATCACGGGGAAAAGAGGAGCAAGAAATCTCGTGGATTCGACTTCAATGCGTATCCTCGGATCGTAAATCTTTTTTCTATCTCCAGAAGGAGAAGAAACATCAGGATCGGATCCGAGATCATTATGAGAAGGAATGAAGCCGAAATCCATAAGAAGGGCGGGATGGGTGGGCAAAATATTAGGCATATCCACGGGGATGTCTTCCACCACATTAATGGTTGAATCTCCCGAATCGGGATAATCAACATGAAATGAATCGAACTCGGGAAGGGAAGTAGAATTATTGTCATCTTCCGAGTCGAAATCATCACTCTCAATACCCGGTGGTATTGAGTCATCCGGACCGGAAAATATATCGATCTCTTCCCTAAGAGAGTCACTATCCTCAACGGGGATAGGAAATGTGGGAAGAGACTCGATGATAGTATTAGAATTGTCTTGAAAAGCTTCCGGTGGTCGGGGAGAAGAGTTATCGTAAAGCAAACTCTCCAAAAACAAAATATCACCCTCCGGATCAAGGTTGATATTATCAATTCCCGGTGGAATTGATTGGAGACGAGTGAGTTCACCGGCGAACTCATCGAGAAGAAAATCAATCTTGGGAGGGGAAGCCATCAAGGTATCATGATTGACTAATGATTCAAGAAGATAAGACTCGGCATCAAAACGAACATCTTTCGGCGTAGAATCGAGGTCTTCATTATGAATCGGATTAAACTCACTAGAAATGATTTCCTCGTCAAGATCAAAAAGAGGGTTCGAATAAGTTTTAAAACTCATTTCGTGAATAACCTCCTCATGACTTGACTCGTCATCACTAGAGGTAGAATCGTCGAAGAGAGGATTGGAAAACGTTGAAAAATTTGTCGTTTGAGAATCATCACAATCGGGCACATCACACTCACTTTCGATATCGGAGAAATCCTCGGACTCACTTGGGGTTGGGACAAGGTTCTCAACACTAGACTTTATGAATTCGTCCGATTCTGTTTCCGGAATAGTGTCAAGATGCTCATCCTCCATTATGAGAGAGTCAACGGGCTTCTCGGGTGTGATTGCAATAGTATATTCCTCGTCATCATCATCGTCGTAGCAAAAAGAGTTGAAATGTCGCGAAGGATAAGTACTAAGATTAGCTACCTGCTCTAGTTGCTGAAGCTTTTTCTTTTTATTAATTTCAATACTCATTTCATTGAAATTTTCCTTAAGCTCATTAATCTTAATCTTAATATCAATTCTCCTACCACGATAATCCTTTTCATAAATTAAAGTTTTCATTTCATCTAAATACTGCTGCTTCAGATCCTCTATATCTTGGATACTCATCTCTTGAGGAGGTTGATGAATGACGGGAAACTGCGGGGGTTCAATTTGGTCAAAACCGGAATAACTATAATCACAACACGGATTAAGTTCGTAATAATTTTGGTTTATCGGTTGACACTGGAAAGTCTCATGAAGACCCCCGCAATTTGCACAATAAGGCTCATCGAAGACCAATTGATCACATTGACAAGTCTCATGCAGGCCCCCACAGCGGGTACAACAAATATATTATTGTTGAAAACTTGGTGAAGTTTGTGGAAAATTATCATAGTTTTGATTGAAACACGGGTCCTGATTGTAGACAAACGGGACTTGAGGTGGACAATCGTAACCATAATGAGCACCGTTCCCACAAAACTCACAAGTACATCGTTGACAAAAGAAATCGTCTAACGAATCCCCACATCCGTAACAAAAATTTTGGTTGATTGGTGGAGGACATTGTGAAAAATTTTGTGCAAACTTTTCACTGGGGTCTTGATAGTGGGAACTTTGTTCTTGAGGTATGTTATCAAAGTTAGGATTTGCATTCAATGACTCAATGAAATGAGTTAGGGGTTGCGGAGGTGGGTTGAAAACTTTTGGAAAATCAATGAAATAATTTGGATTAGAGTCATCAATTGATGAATATTCATTACAAATGTGGCAAAATCCTTTATTAAGACCAGACCAACACCTCTTGCAAGTACATCGTTGACAACGTTCATGTTCTTCTAACAGATCTTTACAATGAAAACAATGACGTTGATTGAATGACGCCATAAGAATTAAACAATTAAGAGGGATAGGAAGAAGAATTAAATGGCAAAGAGGTTAAAGGAGATTATTTTTGGTTTTTCAGAAATTAAATAACAATTTATTTTAATTAGACCGAAAAACTTAAACCAATAATCAACTTGCTTCACGGTAGCTCTTTAAAAGAAAAACGCACAAAGGAGTGGAGGAGCGGGAAAGTGCGAAGCTATTAAAAACCTTCTCCTTTTGGGTCGTTGTTCCTCGGAACAACCCTCCTTATACCCCTCTTGGAGTTTGTTAAACTTTTAAAGGTGAGCCGTACTTGACAAGTGACACAAAGGCAAGTTTTAAATCTTTGAATTGAGAACTTATTTGGTATTGTTAATTAATTGATATTCACAAAATTGGAAAAGTAAAATATTTTTGGATTATTTATATTTTTAATAAAGAAAATATTCACAAACAGGAATAAAATATTCACAAGGGAAGGGTCTTCAAAAACTAATATTCAAACGAAACGATAATCGATTACACTCCCCGACGACGGCGCCAAAATGATAACCTTTTAAAACTAGCCTTTTTGTATATATAAATTATAATAAATATAATAAATATATAAGGATAATTTCAAGATTATAATTCAATTATAGTACGATAAGTATTCCGAAAGATTCAAAGAAAATTCCTTTTGACCAAAGGAAAAATCAAAAATCCCCCGGGTCGTTCTCCCAACGAGGTGCAAATTGAAAATCGAAGACGTTTGTGATCGCGCGTTTGAATGGGATTAAGAAGATTTTTGGTTTTGAAAACTAATTCTACAATTAAAATTTAAAAACGAGTAAAGAAAACCTAAAAACGAAAGCTAGAAAGGGATTAAACTTAAAAACGAGGACGGAAACGTAAAAACGCGACTTAAAAAAACTTAAATTATCAAAATTAAAACCTAAAATGATTTGTTAAGCTTTTCTAATCCTAGATGACTAAACTAAAAGGAAAATTAAAGAAAATCCTAAAACGAAAACTTTTAAAGTGAAAAAACGAAGAAAACGAGAACGGGGTTCGAAACCCGTTCTTTAAAAACTCAAATTTTGCAAAAATAATCCTACGAAAGCAAATTTAATTTTCCTAAGTGCTAAATGATAAAAGAAATTTAAAAAAATAATAATTATATTTTTTTGACTTTTTAATAATTTATTATGATTTAAAAACGATTTTATAAAGAAAAATTGATAAAAAATAATAAATGAAAACAGAAAAATCTAAAAAATTTACAAAAAGTAGTTTAAAGAGTGCCGGATCTAAGAAAATTAAAATGGTGAAAATTGCTTTTTGGAATAAGTAGAAATAAGCAAAACAGTGGCTTATAAGCTATAAGGACAAAATGAGTATTTAAACCAAATGGTACCAAGTATGACCAGATGGTCCTACTGGTACCGATGGTTAGTGTGTGTGCAAGGAGAGACGTGTGTGTGCTATAAAAGGAGGTCACAAGGTCGAATCCTTGTGGCTTCCTTTTTGGAAAATATTTTTTTCTTTTTAAAAAAAAAAACTTATAAAACTCACAAAAATAAGCAAATTTAAAAAAAACAACTTTTTATGAATCTAAAAAATAAGCTGGAAAATAAGCTAAGAAAAATGGCAGATTGCTTTTTTTACACTAAGTCCTAAACTAAGCTAAACTGTTGGCTACTTTTAGGGTAAATAAGCTAGTGAAAAGCCAAACTAAGCTAAAATAGGGTGAGTTCTATACCTAATAAGCAAAGATACTAAAAAATAAGCAAATGAAAATAAGCAAGAAGGCCCTAAAAAGCAAATAAGCTAGATGCTAAAACTAGAAGCACGACAGCCTAAGGGACACCTTTTTGGCTTATTTTTAAGCCACTTAGAGGAACCTTATGGCTATTGGGCTTATACTAGCTTAAAGTTTGGCTTATGGGCTATCTAAAAAAGCAAAGAAATTAAGGTTTGAAAGACAAATAAGCTAGGAAAACGGCTAATGAAAAGTGCAGGTCACAAAGATTTCTTGGTTTTTCAAACTTTGGTAAAGTCAAAGAGCAAAATGCAGGCTTAAAAATAAGCTATAAGATAAGCTTTAAAATGGAAAACAAGTTAAAACAGATTGAGACTGACCTCCAATGAGCATATGCTCAAAAATTCAAACTCTGAAAAAGATTTTTACTAACTGCAAATTGAAAATGAAAAAAAAGGCTTTTGACTGCTAAAAAAAAGATGACTTAGACTCAGACAGATTTTGACCAAAGCAAATGTAGGCTAAATGTAAACTTAACTACTGCAATAGGACTCTAAAAACAACTCAAATACAAGTCTTAAAAGCTGTTGTAAAAATCTTAACCTAATAAGCCTTTGAAATCAATTCTGTCACCACTGTATCAAAGACTTAGTAAAAAAAACATAAAAACAATTTTTAAACTTACAAACCTTGAAAAACAGCTTAAATTAGCTTAAAGACAGCTTGCCAAAGATGGCCAAGTGACCCAAATGGATTTTTACCCAAAATGACCCACTTTAACCCTTTAACCCAAACACCCCTTTAACTTTTTAAAATCAAATTTTAGGCTGGTTTAAGATGATTAAAGTTAAGGGTATTGTAAACAGATGGTAATAAAACAATGTTAGGTAGAATTAAGCATAAAGCAACAACAAATAAGCAGTAAAATAAGCAAGAGAGAAATAAGCAGATTATGGCAAAAAAGGCGGTTTTAAAGTAAATCTTAAACTAATGACATGTAAGCATTAAAAAGAGACAAATAAGCATAAAATAACAGTAAATAAGCCATAAATTGGAAAAAGTAAGCTTACAAGGGTCCAAGCTTTTGGCAATGATTCGAAGTCTCAAAACCAATCCTATGTGCTTCCCATGAAGCTCTAAACCAAGGCCATCCAAGATATACCTTGCTCCTTTGTGTTTTTTGACAGATTTCCCTCCTTTTTTTTGATTATTTTTGACAGAAAGTGAAATAAGCTTTAAACAAGTTTTTGATGTCTCAAAAGCTTATGCAAAGGTTTAATACAGTATTTAAAAGACAGTTTATGTAAATGACAAGTGATTTAAAGAAAACTCATAAATTTGCATAAACATGAAAAAGTAAATTGCAAGTATTTAAAAGACAATATTTAAATGACAAGAAAA
This sequence comes from Tanacetum coccineum, assembly GCA_026074375.1. Taxonomy (NCBI): domain Eukaryota; kingdom Viridiplantae; phylum Streptophyta; class Magnoliopsida; order Asterales; family Asteraceae; genus Tanacetum; species Tanacetum coccineum. The sequence goes on along the minus strand of BQNB010016803.1, from coordinate 50,479 downwards.
GTAAATTGCATTAATAAAAATGGTACAAGTTTTGCTTTTACAAGTTCTTGCTTAAACAGAAATTCGACAAAGAGTAATAAGCTACACTATGGTCCTATTTATACTAAAACTTAAGCTTCACTTGTGCTTTCTCTGAGAGAGGCTTCAGCTATGTGTTTGTTGTGTGAGAGAGAGCTTCAAAGTCATCTTGGCCTTTGATTTTTGCTTTGTACCTAAGTTCATGATCTCAACCCTTGATGTTGTTGTCGTATCCTTTGGCCAATAGAGGGGTTTAGGATTGCCAAGGTGGAACTTGGCAGCTTATAAGGTGGGGTGAGTATGAGAGTGAAAGGTTTGGACTGTGGTGAACAGTAACCGAGGTAGGGGGACAGGGGTGAAGTTTAGGCGGGAAAGGGGAGTATGTGTGTGTCTGTTTGTTTTGTGCAGGGGAGAGTTTAGGAAGTTGACAAAAGGAGCCCCTCAAGTTGTATAAGGTTTTTGCATTTTAAGTCCTTGTGGTATTATAAGGTTTTTGGGATATGGCAATTTCAGTCCTTAAGAGTTATGGTTTGTATTGCAAGGTTATTCCTTGTGGGGTTAAATATTTGGGGTTAAGGGTTAACTGCTGTTAAAGGCAGTTTGGGCCATATATGTTGATTTGGGCCGGCTTAAGTATAAAAGGGAATTGGGCCCAATGGTCTTCAATAATGTTTAAATGGGTTGACCCGGCCCATTAGATGGGTACGGGTAAGCCCATTTAACATTTCTTCGGTTTTGGCTTCGGGTTTGACCTTTGACTTTTTCGGGTTTGACTTTGATTTTTCCTTGGTTGACTTTTTGGTTTTGACTTGACTTTGGATTTTCCACGCTTTTCCATTCCATGCTCGGTTTTGTCTGTTTTGCTTGATTATTCGTCCTTTTCTCGGATATCCGTTTCATGCACAGTATAAATAAAAACATACAAATACAATATATTTTTGGTACGTTTTTGGTCATTTAAGTCTGGTTTAAATGGAAAATGGTATGTGTAATTAAGAGCATACCAGGATTATGCTTTTATTCTTAAAATGAAAAGCTCATTTTGATTCTCTCGCTTATTTATCTTTATTGTTATTTATTCGTTCTGACAATCGTGTTGTAATTATATTTTATTTCATAACATGTATTAAATTGTCGTTATCTAATAATCGTGTATTCGTTTCAAAATCTCACCATGGGTTGTGTCTTGTGATGTAGAACAATGACTAACACTCGTTCCGGTATGACCTCTGCCGCAATTGAAGAAATGATCAACCAACGTGTAGACGCAGCTCTAGAGGCTCGCTAGGTTAACCGAGATCTTGAACTCGGGAATGGGAATGATAATGGAGTAGGAAATGGTAATGAAAATGGTAATGGAAATGGAAACAATGGAGGCGACAACGGTGACAGTAATGAGAACTGTAATGTGAATGGAAGAGGCGACAGGCCTGGTGCTCGTGAATGTACTTACCAAGATTTCATGAAATGTCAACCACTGAGTTTTAAAGGAACAAAAGGTGTGGTTGGTTTGATAAGATGGAGTGAAAAGATGGAAACTGTGTTTTACATCAGCAACTGTCCGGAGAGATATCAGGTGAAGTATGCTACCTGTACTTTACTCGACAATGCATTAACCTGGTGGAATTCTCACAAGAGAACCATCGGAACTGATTCTGCATACGCTTTATCATGGAGAGAGCTGTTGAAACTGATGACTGAAGTGTACTGCCTGAGAAATGAGATCCAAAAGATGGAAACAGAGTTGTGGAATTTGTCGGTGAAGAACAATGACATGGCTACTTACACTCAAAGGTTTCAAGAACTTACCATGATGTGTACCCCGAAGAGGAGGATCAGGTAGAGAGATTCATTGGAGGTCTCCCTGATAATATCCAAGGGAATGTAATTGCTGTAGAACCCACAAGACTACAAGATGCTGTTCGAATTACCAACAACATGATGGATCAAAAGTTGAAGGGCTATGCTGTAAGAAACGCAAAGAACACGAGGAGATTGAACAACAACTATAGAAACAACTATGGGCAACAACCACCCCACAAATGATAGAATACTGGAGGTCAGAATGTTGCTAGAGCCTATATGGCTGGTAACAATGAGAAGAATGGTTATGAAGGAACACTTCCTTTCTGCAATAGGTGTAAGCTACATCCCGAAGGATAATGTACTGCTAAGTGTCATAACTGTAAGAGGGTTGGACATCTGGCCAGGGATTGCAGATCTGTTGTGATTGTATCTACTCAAGGAACTCCAGGGCCGAATCAGGAAGTTATTACATGTTTTGAGTGTGGTGCACAAGGACATTACCAGAAGGATTGTCCCAAAGTCAAGAACCAAAACCGTGGAAACAAAGTAAGAGTTCCTGATGTAAGAGGCAAAGCATATGTCCTAGGAGGAGGTGACGCTAACCCGGGTTCCAACACTGTCACGGGTACGTTCCTTCTCAACGATCATCATGCTTATATGTTATTTGATTCGGGTGCCTATAGAATTTTCGTATCAAATACTTTTAGTGCATTGCTAGATATCATTCCCTCTGCCTTAGACGTTAGTTACACTATCGAGCTAGCTGACGGAAGAACTTCAGAAACCAACACTGTGCTTAGAGGTTGTACATTAGGATTGTTAGGACATCCATTTAATATCAACCTGATGCCCATAGATTTGGGTAGTTTTGACGTTATCATCGGCATGGATTGGTTAGCAAATAATCATGCAGTGATTGTTTGTGACGAGACGATAGTGCGTATTCCTTACGGAAATGAAATTCTGATCGTTCAAGGGGACAAAAGTGACATGGAGAAGAAATCAACGTTGAGCATTATATCATGTGTAAAGGCCCAGAAGTATATGGAGAAAGGTTGTCGACTATTTCTGACGCAGGTTACGGTGAAGGAAAATAAAGACGAGTCGAAGGAGAAGCGACTCGAAGACTTGTCGACTGTACGGGACTTTCCAGAAGTCTTTCCTGAAGACTTACCTGGATTACCACCAATACAACAAGTTGAATTCCAAATTGACTTAGTCCTAGGTGCTGCACCTGTAGCTCGAGTCCCGTATAGATTAGCACCATCGGAAATGGAAGAATTGTCTACCCAACTACAAGAACTTTCTGACAAAAGAATTATAAGACCAAGTTCCTCACCCTGGGGAGCTCCGATTTTGTTTGTCAAAAAGAAATACGGTTCTTTTCGGATGTGTATCGACTATCGTGAACTTAACAAGCTTAATGTAAAGAATCGATACCCACTTTCGAGAATCGACGACTTGTTTGATAAGTTGCAAGGATCAAGTGTGTACTCGAAGATCGACTTGAGGTCTGGTTATCACCAACTCAGAGTTCGTGACGAGGATATTCCAAAGATGCCGTTTAGGACCAGCTATGGTCACTACGAGTTCCAAGTGATGCCTTTTGGGTTGACTAACGCGCCGGCAGTATTCATGGACTTAATGAACCGAGTATGCAGACCATACTTAGATAAATTTGTGATCGTGTTCATCGATGATATCTTGATCTACTCGAAGACCAAGGAAGAACATGATGCACATCTTAGACTAATTTTGGAGTTGCTCAAGAAGGAAGAATTGTACGCCAAGTTCTCGAAGTGCGACTTTTGGCTGTCGAAGGTACAATTTCTTGGACACGTGATTGATAGTGAAGGCATTCACGTTGATCCTGCGAAGATTGAGTCAATCAAGGATTAGGAATCACCCAAGACTCCAACAGAAATTCGCCAATTTCTAGGTCTTGCCGGTTACTACCGATGATTTATCAAAGGTTTCTCCAAGATTGCCAAGCCTATGACGAAGCTGACTCAGAAAAGTGTAAAGTTCAATTGGGGTGAAAAGGAGGAAACTGCTTTCCAGACATTGAAGCAAAAGTTGTGTAGTGCACCAATTTTGGCATTGCCCGAAGGAAGTGAAAACTTCGTAGTATATTGTGATGCTTCTCACAAGGGATTAGGCCCAGTGTTCATCCAGAAGGAGAAAGTCATAGCTTATGCATCCCGCCAACTCAAAATCCATGAGAAGAACTACACGACACATGATTTGGAATTGGGAGCTGTGGTGTTCGCTCTCAAGATGTAGAGGCATTACCTTTACGGCACGAAGTGCGTTGTGTTCACTGATCATAAGAGTTTGCAAAATATTCTAGATCAGAAAGAGTTGAACATGAGATAACATAGATGGTTAGAGCTGTTAAGTGACTATGACTGTGAGTCACGTTATCACCTGGGAAAGGCAAATGTAGTGGCTGATGCGTTGAGCCGAAAGAGTAGACCTAAGCCACGATGAGTTCGAGCCTTGGTTATGACAATTGGTGTAAACCTCCCTGTGCAGATCTTGAATTCTCAGGTTACGGCAAGAAAGGAAGAGAATTATGAAACAGAAGATTTGTGTGGCATGATTAAGAATCTGGAGCCACGTGCAGACGAAACGTTGTGTTTGAAGAATAGAAGTTGGATACCCTGTTTTGGTGACTTGAGAGCTTTGATTATGCATGAGTCGCATAAGTCAAAGTATTCGATCCACCCTGGATCGGACAAGATGTACCAAGATTTGAAGAAGCTATACTGGTGGCCCAACATGAAAGCAGAAATTGCCACGTATGTTAGTAAATGCATGACTTGTACAAAGGTTATAGCAGAATACCAAAAACCAACCGGTTTGTTGGTTCAACCCATAATCCTAGTATGGAAATCGGAGAACATTACTATGGATTTCGTTACTAAGTTACCTAAGACGACGTCTGGTCAAGATACAATTTGGGTAATTGTAGATTGACTCACAAAGTCTGCCTATTTCTTACCAATGAAGGAAACTGACACAATGGAGAAGTTGACGAGACAATACTTGAAGGAAGTAGTCTCGAGACATGGAGTACCAGTTTCGATTATTTTTGATCGAGACAGTAAGTTCACATCTCATTTTTGAAAATCGTTGAACGAAGCCCTAGGTACTCAACTGGAGGCTTACCATCCACAAATAGATGGTCAAAGTGAGAGGACCATCCAAATATTAGAAGACATGCTACGAGCGTGTGTGATGGACTTCGGAAAGGGATAGGAGAAACATCTACCATTGATAGAGTTCTCCTACAACAACAGCTATCATACGAGTATTAAAGTTGCACCTTTTGAGGTGTTGTATGGTCGCAAATTCCGTTCACCTATCTGTTGGGCTGAGGTGGGAGACGCCCAACTTACTGGCCCAGAAATTGTTCGCGAAACAACAAAGAAGATCATCCAAATCAAGCATCGTCTACAAGCTTCACGTGATCGACAAAGGAGCTACGCTGATAAGGGACGTAAGCCATTGGAGTTTCAAGTTAGGGATAAGGTTATGTTAAAAGTATCGCCCTGAAAAGGAGTGATACGTTTTGGCAAACCGAGAAAAGCTGAACCCTCATTATATTGGACCTTTTAAGATTCTCGCCAAAGTTGGAATGGTTGCATATCAACTTGAGTTACCCGAGCAACTAAGTCGCGTTCATAGTACCTTTCACGTCTCAAACCTTAAGAAGTGCTTATCCGACGAACCGCTCGCTATTCTGATGGACGAAATCCACGTCGACGACAAGCTCAATTTCATTCAAGAACCGGTTGAAATTATGGAGCGCGAAGTTAAACGTTTGAAGCAAAGTCGCATTTCAATCGTGAAGGTCCGTTGGAATTCAAGAAGAGGTCCCGAGTATACTTGGGAGCGCGAAGACCAACTACAGAAAAAGTACCCTCATCTCTTCGCTAACCATGAATCCGCGTCTCATGCTACGTCTTAAGCTTTGAGGATAAAGCTTCATTAATGGGGAAAGGATGTGACACCTCAAGAATTTCTGTTCAATAAATTAGCCGTTTTCGTTTAGTAACTTGAATTTTCGAGGTTTCGTTTAATATTTACGTGTAACCGGGAAGTATTCCCGCTCTTATATGAGAATCGTCTCCGAGAGCGAACCGGGATGCCTAACGTTGTAGTATTTTGGCAATAACTGTGTTTTTACATTTTATGGCAATATATAAAATTTCATAATTTTTGGTGATACCGTTATTCGTTTCGTTACTTGCGTAAATCGTGGTTTACTTATAACATAAGCTTTTGCATGCAAGACTTGGAAATTAAATCAAATGGGAAGCACTAGCTAAATAAAATGAATAAAATTCACTTTGGTCCCCTCCCTATGCATGCATGCTTCCAAACCAACATCACATGCACCCTTGGTGAACAAGTTTGAATTCAAATCAAATAAAAACAAGCCTTAATCACATGGTTTGTGCCAACTTGAATTTGATTGGAGGATCAAATTGGTCCCCCTCCCCCTCCTTGTCTCTTGTCCACGGCACACACACACATACACACACACTCTTTTAGTGTGTTAAGTAAACTTGTGTTATATAAATTTTGTTGCTTCCATTATTTCATTCATAACACATACACTTGTATTTTTAGCTATTTTTTCTCTTTTACTCTCCTTCTTCTCTTGAAACCCACGGCCAAATCACCCTTTATAAGGTTCCCACTTTCTTTGATTCTTTTCAAGATCCAAGCGTTCTAAGTTCATTTTCAAGGGTTTCTAAGGTAGATTCAAGTATTGGTTGGTTGATTTTTAAGGGTTTCTCAAGATTATAAAATTAGGGTTTCTAATTTTATAAGTGGGTTTTATAGATTTAGTGATCTTGGGTATAGATCTTGTGATTCTCTACTTGTTTCTTCATTCTTGTAAGCATTCTTGACCCATCTCTTGTTTCATTTCCTTTATTCTTATGAATATTGTTCAAGTATAAGAATCCATGTGTTTGTGTTATTTTTTTTAAAGAAATGATAAAAGTAACTTGACAACATTTATAAAAATGGAAGTATTATGTTTGTTGTTTTATAAGTTATGGTGAGATGAGTTGAAAAGTGAGTTGCAACAATAGAAATGAAGGGATTATGTTAGATTAAGTGTGGTTTTGTTGGTTGGTTTGGTAGTGATCGGGATTAGGCTAGAATAAGCACTATTGTGGCGTTTGGATGGATTTTTAGGAGTATTTATGAAAATACATGTTGCTGATCCGAATTAGTTTTGAGGTTTTGAGCAACCTAAAAATGTCTTCATTAGGCGTAAAAGTAGTTTTTAAAGAGCTTGTTTCGAATAGATAGTTTTTCACATATCGCACTTTAAAATCAGACTTAAAACAACCAAGTTATAGCCAAATGAAACTTGAAACATTTTTCGGCAAAACCAAATGAATAGTGTGCTGATGTGAATAGTAAAAGGGGTTTTCGGACACTTTCGGACATTTTTAGACTTTCTAAACCCTAGCGAAACATATAGTAACACATATATATAGATTATCATCATTTGAAGACGTCATTAACATATTTTAGGAAAAACGATAAAGTTACTAAAAATAGTAAGTTTGGTAAAACTTAGCGGATCGGACTTGGAAGTTAAGCGATTATGGTTAGTTAGCGTATTTTAAAAATATGGAAACTTAACAAATATAGGGGACGGTATTAACGTCTTGAAACTAAAAACTTTCCTAAAATAGAAACCTTCTAAAAGTAGTAATTTTTGGATAAACGCCAAGATTTGATGAAAAACTATATAATTTTATTTAGTCATACTGTATTAAAAAAACTAAAGCGCAAACACATATGGATGTCTTTTCCCTTGAAAGCGTGTCGTACAAGTTTTGGTTATCTTTCGTTTACCTAAGACGCGTCATTTATTTAGGTCGCGTGTAGGATTCTTCGGCTTTATTACTTCCTCGTTGATTATCGATTCACCATTTGCTTAAGGTAAGTTCATAGCCCCACATTTTTACCGATTTACAAATGCTTTATACTTTGGGGTGAGAAACATTGTTTTCTTTTAAAATTAGACACACGTTCTTAACGTGAGTTTTACATGTTTATGTGTTGCCTAAGTTGCTTACAAACCACCATTGCCCGAACTATCATGAACCGTTAGTCACCTATGGCCAATTGGATTGGTTAAGTGAGAGCGAATGAGTAAATAGATCTATTGGGACTAATTATCCCTATCTGCTTTGGTTCCACTTAACGATGAACAAACGGATATATGTCATGTCGATTGTGCGTTGTGGTGGTCTTTGGTTTTTGACACCAGTTAGGGCAGGAATACTATGTGGCATGATATGATATGCCCTGTTGTTATTAGCATCGGTGTCATTAGCTTAGTATAACCGTAAATACTTTTTATGTGATGTTGTATCTGTTATAGTAGTCGCATATGTTTTGAAATCTTGTGGTCCACTCTTGTACTAACTAAAACCTATGAATTCACCAACATTATGTTGACGTTTTAAACATGATTTCTCAGGTGCTTAGCTTGGCTTGATTCTTGATGCTAAATGGAGTCTATGTGCTATGTGACTTCTCCAATTTCAAGACTTGTCTATTTATATACTCGTTGTCATTGTCAAACTTTATTATGCTTCCGCTACATTTAACTCTCATATGATCGGTTGTAAAACTTAATTAAAGTTTCTTTTATGCAACGAGTACACTTTTTCAAACGTCAATGATTAGTGGTCGTTCTTTATTGCTTTGTGTTCGGATTGTTATGACGTCACGCCCTCGGACACGTATTCCATCCAGGCCCCGTCTAGGGGTGTGACATGTTGCGAGTCAGAGAGTTGCTCGGTCTCAGCGTAGGGAGTTGCATGTTCAGAGGGAGATGAGACGGATTTGGCATTTCGGATTTTATGATCGCATGAGGATTGCTAGGCTTGAGGCTTGTGCTAGGAGGCATTTTGGCTACAGTTCTTAGATTATTTCTTGAGTATCCTAGTGTTGACCCGTAGGACCTAGTAGTAGCTAGTTATTAGGGATTTGTAAATCCTATATTTTGGAACCATGTTGTAACCATTAGTATTACTATTAATGATATGAAATCTAATGTTACCATTCTATGTTCGATATTCTTAACTTAATGATATTTTCTTTTGCTTATTGCATATTGCACTATTACTAAATCGTGGCATTATCATGAAGTTATTATGATTTTGTATTTTCGTGTAATAATACTTGTTATTTTATTCGAACCCCTTTAACAATCTCGTATCATCGTGAAATTTCATCGTGCTGTGTATTGTTATGTTATAGGACAATGCCTAATACACGATCTGGAGCATTAAGGACACGTGAAGGGGTCAACGAACAAATTGATCGCCGAATGGCAAGAGCGTTGGGAGCTCGTGACGCTGCCAGGAACCTTGAACCCATTATAGGAGAAGTGGGTGGACAGGAAGAAGTAAATGGAAATAAAGGAAATGGAAATAAAGGAAATAAAAATGGAGGAAATGGAAATGGTAATGGGAACGGAGGAGGAAATGGTTATAACCTTGGAGGTTTTGTACATGTTGCTCGAGAGTGCACATATCAAGACTTCTTGAAGTGCCAGCCACTTAACTTTAATGGAACGGAAGGAGTTGTTGGGTTAAATCGTTGGTTCGAGAAGATGGAAACGGTGTTCCACATTAGCAACTGTCCAGAGAAGTACCAAGTGAAGTATGCTACGTGCACACTACTGAACAATGCATTGACTTGGTGGAACTCCCATAAGAGAACAATTAGGATTGAGGCCGCTTATGCCATGAGTTGGGAAGAACTTATGGAGTTGATAACATAAGTTTACTGTCCAAGAAATGAGGTTCAGAAAATGGAGACTGAGTTGTGGAACTTGGTTGTGAAAGGAAATGACTTGACTGCTTTACTAGAAGATTTTAGGAATTGGTGTTGTTGTGTACTAGAATGGTCCCAAATGAGGAGGTCAAAGTGGAGAGATTCATTAGAGGTTTGCCTGACAATATTCAGGGGAATGTAATCGTTGCTGAACCCACTAAACTTCAAGATGCAATTCGTATTGCTAACAATTTAACGGATCAAAAGCTGAAGGGATATGCTAGAAGTGCTGATAACAAGAAAAGGTTGGAGAACAACCCAAGCGACAATCATGGGTAGCAACCAGTTTTTAAGCGGCAAAATGTTGGAAGCCAGAACGTGGCAAGAGCTTATACGGCCAGGAACAATGAGAAAAAGGGGTATGTTGGATCTCTTCCCTACTGCAACAAGTGCAATTTGCACCATACAGGGCCGTGTACTGTGAGATGTGGAAACTGTAAGAGAGTCAGTCATATGACTAGGGATTGTACGGCTACATTTACTCCAAACACTCAGAGAGCCCCAATTGGGAATCAACCGGGTATTGTTTGTTATGAGTGTGGAAGGCCAGAACATTTTAGGAAAGATTGTCCTAAGTTGAGAAATCAGAACCGTGGAAACAAGACTGGGAACAAGAATGGAAACAAGACTGGAAACCAGATTGGAGGTAACGAAGCTACAAATAGGGCTTACGCCATTAGAAGAGGAGGAGCAAACCCCGAATCTAACGTCGTCACGGGTACGTTCTTTCTCAACAACTGTTATGCTTCTATGTTGTTCGATTCGGGTGCCGATAGGAGTTTTGTGTCATCTACCTTTAGTGCTTTGCTTGATGTTGCACCATCCACTTTAGACACTAGTTATGCCGTAAAACTTGCCGATGGGAGAATTTCATAAACGAATGTTGTCCTTAGAGGTTGTACGCTAGTATTATTAGGTCATTCGTTCAACATAGATCTAATGCCCGTAAAACTTGGTAGTTTCGACATCATCATCGGTATGGATTGGTTGGCGAAGTACCACGCGTTGATCGTTTGTAATGAGAAGGTCGTCCGTATCCCTTATGGAAATGAAGTGTTGATAATCCGAGGAGATGATTGTAACGGCAGAAGTAAGTCGAAGTTGAATATCATATTGTGTACGAAGACCCAGAAGTATATACATAAGGGATGTCAAGTTTATCTAGCGCAAGTTACATGAAAGAAGACTAAGGACAAGTCAGGGGAGAAGCGACTTGAGGATGTGCCGATTGCACGGGAATTTTTGAAAGTCTTTCCAGAAGACTTGCCTGGACTACCACCTGCTCGACAAGTTGAATTTCAAATCGACTTAGTCCCTAGTGCTGCACCTGTAGCACGAGCCCAGTATCGATTAGCACCAGCCGAGATGCAAGAGTTATCCACTCAGTTGCAAGAACTTTCTGACAGAGGATTTATAAGACCCAGTTCCTCACCCTGGGGAGCTTTGATTTTGTTTGTCAAAAATAAAGATGGATCTTTTCGGATGTGTATCGACTACCGTGAACTAAAAAAACTTACTGTGAAGAACTGATACCCACTTCCGAGAATCGACGACTTGTTTGATCAACTTCAAGGGTCAAGAGTCTACTCTAAGATCGAAATGAGATCTGGTTATCACCAACTCATAGTTCGTGAGGAAGACATTCCAAAGACAGCATTTAGGACTCGCTATGGTCACTACGAGTTCCAAGTAATGCCGTTTGGCTTGACTAACGCACCTGCAGTATTTATGGATTTGATGAATCGGGTGTGCAAACCGTACCTAGATAGATTCGTGATTGTATTCATCGATGATATTTTAATCTACTCCAAGAGCAGAAAGGAGCATGAAGGGTACCTTAAGTTAATTATGAAGTTACTTAAGCAGAAGGAGTTGTACGCCAAGTTTTCAAATTGTGAGTTTTGGCTGTCAAAGGTACAATTTCTTGGTCACATGATTGATAATGAAGACATTCATGTTGATCCTAATAAGATTGAGTCTATTAAGGATTACGCGTCACCCAAGATACCAACTGAGATTCGTTAATTTTTAGGTTTGGCTGGTTACTATCGACGATTTATCGAAGGTTTCTTAAAAATGGCTAGGCCTATGACAAAGTTGACTCAGAAAAGCATGAAGTTTGATTGGGGAGAAAAGGCAGAGGTTGCGTTTCAGCTGTTGAAACAAAAATTGTGTAGTGCGCCGATTTTGGCTTTACCCGAGGGAAGTGAGAACTTTGTGGTATACTGCGATGCTTCGCATAAAGGGTTGGGCGCGGTTTTGATGCAAAAGGATAAGGTCATAGCTTACGCATCCCGCCAACTCAAGGGTCATGAGAAGAACTATACCACACACGATCTAGAACTTAGTGCAGTAGTGTTTGCCTTGAAGATGTGGAGACACTATCTGTATGGCACGAAGTGTGTCGTGTTCACTGATCACAAGAGTTTGCAACACATTCTCGATCAGAAAGAGTTGAACATGAGACCGCGACGGTGGTTAGAGTTGTTGAGCGACTACGACTATGAGATTCGATATCACCCAGGAAAGGCGAACGTGGTGGCTGATGCCCTGAGCTAAAAGGAGAGAAGCAAGCCGCTACGAGTTCAGGCCTTAGTTATGACTATTAGTTTGAACCTCCCTAAGCAGATTTTGAGTGCTTAATCGGAAGCCAGAAAAGAAGAGAACTTCATCAACGAAAACCTGCATGGTATGATTAACAAGCTTGAACCTCGTGCTGACGGAATGTTATGTTTGAACAATCAAAGTTGGATTCCGCGTTTTTGTGACCTGAGAGCTTTGATTATGCATGAGTGTCACATTCCATCCATCCTAGATCGGATAAGATGTACCAAGACCTGAAGGAGCTGTATTGGTGGCCCAACATGAAAGCAAAAATTACCATCTATGTTAGCAAGTGTTTAACATGTGCCAAGGTTAAGGTAGAATATTAGAAGCCATTCGGTTTGTTGGTTTAACCAGGAATCCCATAATGGAAATGGGAGAATATAACGATGGATTTTGTAACTAAATTGCCAAAGACGGCAACCGGTCAAGACACGATTTAGGTAATCGTTGATCATCTCACTAAGTCTACTCATTTCTTGCCCATGAGAGAAGATGACACGTTAGAGAAGTTGACGAGACAATACTTGAAGGAAGTAGTCTCAAGGCATGGAGTGCCAGTTTCGATCATCTCTGATCGTGATGGGAAGTTTACTTCACATTTTTGGAAGCATCTTAATAAAGCATTAGGTACTCGATTAGATATGAGTACAGCTTATCACCCGCAGACCGATGGTCAGAGTGAAAGAACCATTTAAACGTTGGAAGACATGTTACATGTTGTGTACTCAACTTTGGGAAGGTTGGGATAAACACTTACCGTTGGTGGAATTTTCGTACAACAACATTTACCATACTAGCATTAAGGCTGCTCTATTTGAGGCATTGTATGGGCGCAAGTGTCGATCACCTATCTGCTGGGCTGAAGTTGGAGATAGACAACTCACTGGCCCAGAGATCATCCACGAGACAACTGAGAAGATCGTTCAAATTAAGAGCCGTATCCAAGTCGCCCATGATCGTCAAAAGAGTTATGCCGACGTAAGACAAAAACCTCTTGAGTTTCAAGTAGGAGATAAGGTCAAGCGGAAAGTGTCACCATGGAAGGGGTGATACGCTTTGGCAAACGGGGAAAGCTGAACCCTCGCTATATAGGACCTTTTAAGATAATTGACAAAGAAGGAACCGTTGCTTACCGACTTGAACTCCCAAACCAGTTGAGTAGAGTTCATAGTACGTTTCACGTCTCAAATTTAATGAAATGCATGTCTGACTAACCTCTTGCTATACCATTGGATGAAATCCAAGTCGACGACAAACTGCACTTCATTGAAGAACCTGTCGAGATCATGGACCGTGAGGTCAAGCGTCTAAAGCAGAGTCGTATTCTAATTGTTAAAGTACGCTGGAACTCTAGGAGAGGTCCTGAGTTCACCTGGGATTGTGAAGACCAAATGCAAAAAAGTACCCGCATCTTTTTGCAAATCCTGAACCTACGTCTAATGCTATGTCTTAAGCTTTGAGGACAAAGCTCTTCTCACACCCTGCAAATTTCCGTTCAATAACTTAGCCGTTTCCGTTTGATAATTTGAATTTTTAAATTTTCGTTTAACTTTTACGTTTAACTGGGAAGTCGTTTCGTTATTATTTAAGATTCATTGCCGGAAGTAATCCGTGCATCCAATCGTTGTAGTTTTCCGTCATCAGACGCGTTTTTACATTTTTAATTGATATTTAAATTTTTAGTAATTTTCATGAAGCCGTTATTCATTTTCGTTACCTATGTAATCGATTTAACTAATAACGTTTACTTGTGCATGAAAACCTTGAAAATTAAATCAAAGCTTACACTATGATCCTTGAATTATAGAGACCACATTGGTCCCCCCTCCTTGGCTAGTATGCGTCCAAACCACAAATACACACACTTGGGATACCATTTTGAATTTTGAAATCAAATAAGACATATATGCCACCATGTGATTAGTTTTTGTCCACCATGAACCTCATTGGAAGATCAAATTGGTCCCCTTTGGTCCCTTGTCTTCTAGCCGACGCACACACAAACACACACACACTCTTGGTGTGTGAAATTTTGTTCTTATATATCACATGTATATCTCATTCTCACCTTATTATTTCACACACACAAATTTTGAGTTTTCTCTCTTCCTTTTGCTCTCTCTTGTTCGAACCACCTCAAACACACACATAAACTCATAATTTTCTCAATCTTGATCGAAAACCTTTGAAGATATTGTTCGTGGTTAATACTTTATTGTATTCGGGTTAGTTATAAACAATGTTTGGGTTGTTTCTAGTCATCAATCATCCTTTTAAACCACTTTTTTTTGTAAGTCTCTTAATCTATTTAAAACTTGTACTTTTATGATCATCTAAATGCATACATACTAGTTGTACAACTTGTTTCGTAAAAATAAAGATTTTGAAACTACGTAAACCTTAAAAGGTTATACCTATTGCTCGAAAATAATAAAAGAAAATATAAGGAAAGTATAGTTTTGTGATCGTGGTTATTTTTGTATAATAAAAATGTTAGGCTTTGGCTTCTATGTCGGACATATGTGAATAAGCTGTTTGGGAAAGATTATTTGATTTTTATTTGAGCTTATTGGGCTTAGGTTTGGTTCGGCCCAACTAGAAAACAAAAGAAAATGATATTCGTATCTTATTGTGTTTGGCTTTCTATTGTTGGTTATTTTTTTGCCCTTATTTTTGCAAGGGACGAAATACATAAACTTTTGGCTTAATAAATAAGCCACGAATATGGCTTATTTGGCTTTGGTATGTGTTAATTACACATTACTTTTGCTATTAAAAACATGCTAAATGACCAAATATACCAAAATACATTTGTATTTTGTGTGTTTGTGATTTATGAGTGTGTAGGAAACGGATCAGGCATAAAGGACATAATTAAGCAAAACAGACAAAACCGAGCACGGGAATGGAAAGGTCGTGAAAAGTCAAAGTTCATAAGTTATCAAAAGCAAAATCATTAGTCAACAACAGAAAAGTCAAAAAAGACAAAGGAAAAAAAAAAATTTAAATGGGACTAACCCGCACCCATTTAATGGGCCGGGTCAGCCCATTAAGACTTTATCTAAAAGTCTTACAAGCCTTAATGTTTAAAAAGCCCAAAATCCAAAACCATACCAAACCGGCCCATTAACTAAAGCCCATAACCACCCTTAACAATCGTTAGTCCACAACACCCTAATCCTATTCATAGTAAGTCCTTAGGTACTAACATTGCTAGTCCTTAAGGACTAGCTCCGTTAGCCCCTTTAACCTATAAACCTTTGCACCCCACGTCCTTTTTCCTTAACCCTGTTACCCTGTATCCCCAAATCAAAAACACCCGCCATATCCATTCATATTCTACCATCCCTGACCCCTCACCTCGAACCTCTTGACCTAAATGACAAACCTAACACTCTCCATTAAACCCCACCCTATCAACATCAAACAAAACCAACGTTGGCAATCCCCTAGTTCTTCCATTCGTCAGATGTTTAGAAGAAAGGATTTATGGTCAGATTAAAGATACTTTGGGAAACAAGATTTTTTCAATGGCTATAGAGGCTCCTTTGAAGACACTCACACATCAAGCACACATTAATGCTGTTCTTCTTCTATAATAGACTAGTTATTTTTTTTTAAGTGTGTTAGCTTAGGAGTAGTGTTATCCTTGTTCTTTTTTAACTTACTGTTTACTGCTTATTTTACTTTAACCTGTACTTTCCTTTCAAGCATTGTAATCTTTTAATGTTTAATGAAAATTTCAGTTTTTAAGGTTTTATGTTAACTTGTTTTACTCTTATGCTTTTTATGTTAAAAATTGTTTCCAAGTAAAAATTTTGTAAGCTTTTTAAGTTCTTATAAGTCATTTAGTTCTTTTTTTTATATACTCAAAAGAAAACTCTGGTTTAAGCTTTTGGATGATAAGCCTAAAATGGAAGGGCTTATGGTTTTACTAGCTTGTTTTCAAACAAGTAGAGCTCTTGTTATGATTAAGCTCTTTTGGAATTTTGTCATTGTTTATGCAAAGGCTAAAGGTACACTCTCATTTTATTTTTACGCTTATTTAACCGTTCATTTGCTTATTTATGCTTATTATCTGCTTATATGCTTATTATTGCTTAATGTTGCTTATTTGTATTTAATCTGCCTTAGTTAGTTTAATGTACTTAGCTTATAAATGTTTAGTTTTAGTTTTCTTAAAATCTGCCCCATTTTTAGTTAAAACTGCTTGATAGCTTAGTTTAATGTAGAGTGCTTATTTCTCTTTGGTTTTTGCTTAATTATTCTTATTATGCATAGCACTTAATCTGTTTTAACTTTACAAGTTCTATTTTAAGCTTTAAATGGATTTTCAGTTTTTAAAGAGGTGTTTGGCACAAGCAGTGGTAACTATGGTTACCACTGCTTGAGCTTGTTTTGGCATTTAAGCTAAATTCATTAAGCTTTAATTAGGTCCTTTGATAAGTTTTAATAATTCTTTTTTGTGGGTTCACATTTTTAGTTTTAAGGTTTGTCAATTAATTTTTCTATAATGTGTGTTTTATTATTTCACAAATACTTATTTTTTTAGATTTCTATGATATTGTTGCTTTTAAGCTATGAAACGTGTTCTTTAAAATAGCTCCATTATTGAATAAGAGGGAATGAGTTTTTAGGCTGCATTTGACAATAGTGGTTAGACATATCTGCTTTTTTCTCTAAAGTTTTTAGTTAAAGTTTCTTATTTAGCCAGTTTTAGAACTTAATTTTAAGTTAGTGTTAAGATGTTTTAGGTTCTAAAATTTCTTGCATGAGCTCTTTGGTGTATGAACTTGATCTGTTTGTGCTTAAGTTTTGTTTTGAACTTTTTTATTGGATAAAAAAAAATTGCATTTTCATAAGCCTTTTAAACAACTTAATTGTGTTTCAAACTCTCTTTTCTTTGATGATTTAGATAGCTTGTTGGACTAGCTTTTCAGTGCTATAAGCCATTAGGCCATAAGGATCCACTAACTAGCTTAAAAATAAGCTAGAAAGTGCCCCTTTGTTGGCTATTTTAGCAGTATTGGCCAATATTACTATTTGCTTATCTGAGCTTATAGCTTATTGGATTTGCTTATCTCATGTTTCATTCTGCTTATTAGGTTAGCTTTTAAGTGCTTTTAACTTATTTAGTTTAGATTAGAGCTTATTTAAGCTTATTAGGCACTTTTAGTTTAGGATTTTAAGTTTAAAAGTCTGTTAAGTGAATCTGTCAATTTAGGCTTAGTTTAGCTCATTTTATTTGCTTATTTTTGGTCCTTAGTGCTACTTAGGTGTAGGTGTTAAGCTGTCATAAGCTCATTTGCTTTTTATTAGCTTATTGAGTCTAAAGAAGGCCAACAGTTTAGCTCTTAGCTTAAATCCTAGTTTGCTTATTATTTAGCATCTAATATGTGTATTTAGCTTTTTAATAAAAGTGTTTCTACAAGAAGTTATTGTTTTAAGCTTTTAAACAGTTTGTAAAAAAATTTGTCTGGATAAAAAAATCACTGGGAGTGGGAAGCCAAGGAGTGAGCAGGTCGAACAGACTCACACTCTTACAACTATTTTAACACACCACACACAACCACTCTGCCCTTGGGACTTTTCTGGTTATAGCTTGCACAATTTAATTACTTAACCACTTTTAGCCCTTTTGATTTAGCCCCATTTTAGCTTATATAACAGTTATTTCAATAACGTTTGTTGCACCCGTATTATTTTTCCTAGATTTTAGATATTATTAGAATTACTTTTCATATAATTTTTTCAGAGTTTTTTTTTCAGAATTTTTAAAATTACTTTACTATTTTTATGCATTTTTTAGATTAAATCCGTTTTTAATTCATAAAAAATAAAATAAAAGTCAAAAAAATATAATTCTTTTTTTAAAATTTTCTTTTATCATGTAGGACTGTTAAAATTTAAATTTTCATTTGTAGGGTTAAAATTTTAGAATTTGGTTTTTTAAAGAACGGGTTTTGAATCCCGTTATCATTTTTAGTGTTTTAAGCCTTATTTGCTTTCGTTTTTAGCGTGCCTTTACTTGTTTTTGCATTTTATTTGTAGAAATAGATAACCAAATCCAATTTGTGATATTCAAGCATTGTTCTATAAATGTTACCTCGATTTTCAAATTCGCACCTCGTCGGGACACGACCCGAGAAGGTTTTTAGGGATTTTACTTTGGTCAAAAGTAATTTCCCTTTTAAAAAAGCCTTACGGAATTCTTATTATTGATACTTTGTTAATTCTTATGTTATATATATTTATATATATAGTAAAGGAGTTATTTTAAAGCGTGTCAATTTTTGGCGCCGTTGCCGGGGAGGTCGTGAGACGATTATCGAGTTGAAGTTTGTTGTGCCTTGAAGACCCTTCCTCGTGAAGTTATCATTTGCGTTTGTGAATATTTTCTTCTTATTATAAAAATATAAAATACAAAATTATTTTATTTTCTTGATTTTTGTGAATTTATTATCAAATAATCACAAATACTTTTCGTAAAGTATTTGAAATACCAAAAAAAAGATTAAAACTTGCCTTTGTGTCACTTGTAAAGTACAACACACCTTTAAGAGATTAACAAACTATAAGAGGGGTATAAGGAGGGGTCGTTCCAAGGAACTACGACCCGAAAGGAGAAGGTTTTTAATAGCTTCGCGCTTTCCCGCTCCTCCGCTTCTTTGTGCGTTTTTCTTTTAGAGAGCTACCGTGACGCAAGTTGATTATTGGTTTAAGTTATTCGATCTCATTTTGTCCTTTAATAAAACATGTTGTTTAAAAAACTTGAAAAACCAAAAATAATATCCTTTAACCTCTTTGCCATTTAATTCTTCTTCTTATCCCTATATATAATTCTTATGGTGTCACTCGATTATCGTTTGAATCCTATTTGCACGATAAAGAATGTTCATCTTGTGGATCTTTGTATAATAAAGAATGTTGTTGTTCGAATATGAGTTCCGTTGGCAAATTTGCTCATTATTCTAATAAAGCTCCCAACTCACCACCACATCCCCACACGGTTTCGTCCAACCAACGTCATTGCTTTCATTGTAAAGATGTGTTAGGAGATGGTGAATTTTGTCAAAGATGTACTTGCATGAGGTGTGGAAGTGGTCTTAGCAAAGGACTTTGTTTGATTTATGCTTCAAGATACGGAAATAATCCGAATCCGAACTCTTTAAATGATTCTCCAAATATTTCCGAAAATGTTTCACAAAGTCCTCCACTAATCAACCATCATTGTTGTTACGGGTGTGGTGATTCGTTAGATGGTATCTTTTGTCAACGATGTACTTATAAGTCTTGTGGGAACGGTGCTCATTATGGTGATTTTTATGAGAATTGTGATGAATTGTGGTTTATTGTGATTAATAATCCCTTTTGGAAGGTATTATTGTGTTATTTGTATTCCGGGTGGTTTGACCCATGAATTTTGAGAAATGCCGAAAAAACAGTCCAACACGTCCGTTAATGTCCAGATGAGTTTTGAAAGGGTTTAAAGTGTAGATATGTCGTGTGAATACTCTGGTTAATGGAAAAATAATTTTAAGGTGAATAAAAATGCTAATTAACTTTGGGGTAAATTTTACGGTTGAGTTTTATGGGTATTTAAGTGATCCACACACGAAAAGAAAGGTCCGAGACCACATAGGATCCATGCCGATTACAACAAGGAGAGGGGAGCTGGTGGCTTAATTTTAGCTATCCTTGTTTAGGGTTCGTACATTAGATGCCTTTCATTTCCCTAAATCCTTATCATTTTATCAAAATAAAAATAACACATCCTCTCCCTGAGTGTGTGTGTGCGTTTCGAACTTAAGCCACCAATTAAAACATCCATAATTTTTCTAACTTTTGATCGAGAATGTGCTATTCGGGTTGATAACAAGTGTTTGGAAATTTCTGGTGGGTCATTTAAAAAGTTTGGGTTGATTCGGTTGTGTCAATAATATACAGTTTTGAAGATTTTCTTGTAAGTATTCTAAATTTAAATTTTCGTTTGTCCTTTTGGGTTTATTTTGATGGTTAAGATGTTAGATGTACAAAGTTGATCGTCGTGAAATTGATTTTTGGAAGCGAATTAGAATAAAAAAGAGGGTGTTTAGGTTCGCGAAGCTATAAAAGGAAAATAAGGGTTTTTTGTAGTTTTGAAGTTATGGTCGCGTGATGGTTGAATAATATGTTGCTAGATAGCTTATTTTTTATAATAGCTTGTATAGCTTATTCGGGCTTATTTTTAAGTTATTTCTTGGCTTATTTGGGCTTATATGCCACGATAAGCGATATTTAGTCGTTATGAGAGTTTTGACGGACTTTTGAAAGTGAAATTGTGTTTCGAGAGTGATATTGAACGATATTTTGGGAAAAACGTTTTAGTAAACGTTAAAGATTGAGATTTTGTGGTTTGTCGAAAAGTGTTGAAATAAGTTGGACTACTTGGAAAAACGGTTGTATGAGCGTTGGGTCATGGCGAAATTTTCGTAAAAAGTTTATACTTAGAAATTTTCCTAAAAACATGATTTTTGATTTTAAATAATAAAAAACATTACTTTTAATTATTTTATTTTTTAATAAATTCACTAAAAGACAAAAAATGTAATTTCTAGAAACTTCTCTAATGTGTTTATTATGTGTAATGTTTCATTTTCATCCCGTTATTACTGATTATTTTTTTGAAGTGACTAAGGTTACCGAATGGACTTGTCGAGATATATTTATAATTTATTAATTATAAATTAGTTATTTTTTATTACTTATCTATTTTCTCTAAATAGTATAAGTATGTATTATCGAGTAATGAGATTGATATGATTGTTGGGATATGTCGTCAAACATCAAATTACTAAATTGTGTTGGTTAATTGTACAACGCCGTCTACAACTCTATGCATCAATCGTGAGATTGTTTGGACTGGTTGATTCAAAAGTTATAAACCAGCAAGGGCGACAAACGACATATACGTATCCATAACAATGGAATAGACATACATGATTGTATTCAATTCCCTCATTCGAGTAAAACCAAGGGTTAGAACAAAAAGTGATATAGGGTATGGATCTTCTAATCCTTTCTCCAAAAGTAATAAACCAACAAGGCGGACAAAATCACACATACATAGCTGTAACGACGGAATAGACGCATGTGATTGCTCGCATCCTTATTCGAGTAAAACCCAAGGATAAAGAGTAGGAAAGGGAAATAATTGTTGTTAAAAAAATTACAAAACAAATAGATTAAGTCCAAACAAATAAGGTATAAGTTGCTAGATACTTTCTCGACCGTTCCCATGATAAAGACACAAAAATATTTACACAACCGTCTTCGTCATAGATCAACAAAAACAACCTAAGTTGGCGTTCCCGTAACGGTCAACTTCTTAATCATCCATACTATTGTTGGGATTAAAAGTCTTCTTGATGCTATTAGAATTACTGCTGCTCATGTTTGTGTTAATGTTGCTCAGCTGGATTTAGTACTGCTCATGAACTTCAAAGAAAATATGCTAAGTGTTTACTACTGCTAGTACACAGTTACTACTGCTAGTGAATATTAGTACTGCTAGTGAAAATATGCTAAGTGTTTACTAGTGCTAGTACAAAGTTACTACTGCTAGTGAATATTAGTGCTGCTCAAGGTTAAGACTGCTCAAAGATAAGTTAATGCTGTTGAGGTTAATAAGTTAGTACTGCTTATATGATATGTATTAAGTTATTTGTTTATAGAAAAGATTATGGATACTTAGGAAAGTATTGTAAGCCGACTAGGGCTCCTTGGTGTATAAAAGGAGGTCCTAGGGCATAGAGTTCTATATCTTTAATCTATCTTTTTCTTAATCTTTTGAAGTCTTAGACGTATAATTCATAGCTTTAAGGTCTTTGTAACCCTAATACCTTGAGAGTATTCGTATTATTATCATTAATAATATTGGAGCTTATTTGTTGAATTGTATGTTCATTGAATTATTGTTTTATTGATAATTCTTCTTAATATTAAAGATTAGATTTTGTATAATCTTTAATACATTCAATCATAGTTTCTACTATAGTTGTGTTAGATTTATCTAATATAACTAAACCTTAAACAAGCTTAAGGAATTCGATCTATTGAAGTGGGATCAACAAGTGGTATCAGAGCTTGTTGAGAAGCTGTGAATAAGCATAACCTATTTTTACTAAAAGATATGTACAAGATTCTACATACATAGTGGCTGCATCCAAAGTTCCCATGCTCAAACCTGGTGAGTATTAGATATGGAGGATGAGGATTGAACAATATATCCAGATGATAGACTATGCACTGTGGGAAGTCATAGAGAATGGTGCAACCTTGCCAAAAACAAAAATTGTGGAAGGAGTTATGACAGAGATGCCTATTACAACTGCTAAAGAAAAAGGCTCAAAGAAGATTAGAGGTGAAAGCTAGAAGTACTTTAATGATGAGCATTCTCAATGAACCTCAGTTAAAGTTTAACTTTATAAAGGATGCTAAAAAGTTGCTAGAAGCTATTGAAAAGAGATTTAGTGGGAATGCAGCTACAAGAAAGACTGAAAGGAATCTCTTAAAGAAGCAATATGAAAACTTCATTGCTCTAAGCTCAGAGATGCTTGATCAAACTTTTGATAGGCTTCAAAAGCTTGTGAGTCAGTTGGAGCTTTTGGATGAAAAGCTTTCACAAAAAGAGGTTAATCAAAAGTTATTAAGAAGTTTGTCAACTGAGTGGAACACACATGCTGTTGTATGGAGGAATAAAGACGATTTGAATACAATGAGCATGGATGATCTTTACAACAACCTCAAGGTGTATGAACCAGAAGTTAAAGGGATATTTAGCTCAAGTTCAAGCACACAGAACATGGCTTTTGTGTCCTCTTCAAATAATAACACTAGCAGCACTAATGGAGCAGTTAATACTGCTAAAGCAGTTAATACTGCTCATGGAGTTTCTACTGCTAGCACTCAAGTTAATGATGCTTATTTTATAAATATTGATAACTTGAGTGATGCTGTTATTTGTGCATTCTTTGCTAGTCAACCAAATAGTCCTCAACTTGTACATGAGGACTTGCAATAAATCCATCCAGATGACATGGAAGAGATAGATTTGAGATGGAAAATGGCCATGTTAACTATGAGGGAAAGAAAGTTTTTAAAGAATACATGAAGGAAGCTTACTGTTAATGGCAATGA
Source organism: Tanacetum coccineum (assembly GCA_026074375.1). Lineage (NCBI taxonomy): Eukaryota > Viridiplantae > Streptophyta > Magnoliopsida > Asterales > Asteraceae > Tanacetum > Tanacetum coccineum. The sequence continues at coordinate 26,989 of BQNB010016803.1, read as the reverse complement.
AACTATTGGTTTTGATAAGTCCAAAGTGGAGTGCTACAATTTCAATAAGAGGGGACATTTTGCTATGGAGTGCAGAGCTCCAAGAAATTAAGACAACAAGATCAAGGAAAGCTTAAGAAGGAGTGTACCTATGGAAACATCTACTTCCACAGCTTTAGTGTCATTTATGGTCTTGGTGGATATGACTGGAGTGATCAGGAAGAGGAAGGACCTAATTATGCACTCATGGCTTTTTCATCTTCAAGTCCTGACTCAGAGGTATCCAATGATTCTATTTGTTCAAAATCTTGTGTGGAAATTATTGAACTTCTTAAATCTCAAAATGATCAACTATTAAAAGCATTAAATAAATCCGAGTTAATGGTTCTAGGTTATAAGACAAGTTTAGAGTCAGTGGAAGAAAAACTTGAAGTTTGTAAAGCAAATGAGTCTATTTTTTACAAGATATTAAGGGCTTAAAATTTAAAATTCATATAGGAGAAATAACTATTAGAGAGCTTAGGAAGAAGCTTGAAATAGTTCAAAAAGAAAAAGATGGCATTCAACTTAATGTAGATAAATTTGAACATGCATCTAAAAGTTTAAACAAGCTCATAGAGTGTCAGATAGTTGATATTTGCAAGAAAGGTTTAGGCTATGAAAATTATAATGCAGTTCCACCTCCCTACATAGGAAATTTTATGCCTCTAACACCCTGACTGTCTTTTACTGGGTTTAGCATTATTTGTTAATGAGCCTGTAGTTGAGAACTGTAAAGCTATGTCTAGTGAAGAAGAGCCTAAGGTAGTTAGGAAGTATGATGATGCCCCATGTATTGAAGAATAGGTGTCAGATGATGAGGAAGAGGATGTGTCTCAGCCTAAAACTGAAAAGAAAACTGTTAGGCCTAGTATTGTTAAGAAAGAGTTTGTCAAATCTAAACAACAAGAAAAAACTGCTAGGAAAACTGTTAAACAAGTTGAGCAACATAGGCAAAACACTCACAGTCCAAGAGGCAATCAAAGAAATTGGAACAATATGATGTCTCAAAAACTAGGAAGCAATTTTGAGATGTTTAATAAGGCCTGTTATGTGTGTGGAAGCTTTGATCATTTGCAAGTTGATTACAATTACCATAAAAATAGTTTCAAAATAAAAGGATGGTAAAACCTATTTGGAACAATGCTCAAAGGGTGAATCATCAAAAATTTGCTAAAAAGACTCACCCTTATGCTAAAAATAACATGGTTCCAAGAGCAGTACTAATGAAGTCTGGCTTAGTATCAATTACTACTGCTAGATAAAATATTTCAAAAACATCAGTATTAGTTAATACTGCTAGACAAGTTAATACTGCTCACTCAAAAACAACAGTGAATGCTGCTAGACCAATGTCATATCTTTCTAAAACAGCACATTCAACTATTAAGAGGCCCATTAACAATAACACAACATTTAAAACAGTAATATTAATCAAAGGGTTAATACTGTTAAGGGTAAAGATGTTAATGCTGCTAGGCCAAAAACATTAGTTAATACTGCTAGGCCAAAAGCAGTAGTTAATGTTGTTCAGGAAAATAATATTAATGCTGTTAAGGCCTCAGCTTGTTAGGTTAGGAAATCAAAGACTAAAGTTTTAGACCATGTTTCTAAACATAACAGTGCATCAATCACCCTAAAGAAGTTTGATTATATTGATGCACAAGGCAGATCCAAGTCAGTGATGGCTTAGGTCCCCAAAAGAAACTAATTTTCTTATCTGATGTGTAGGGCAACACACAAATGGATTTACAGGATAAAAGAGTAATTGATAGTGGATGCTCAAGGCACATGATAGGGAACATGTCCTATCTTACAGACTATGAAGAGATAGATGAAAGATATGTTACTTTTGGAGGGAACCCCAAAGGAGGGAAAATCAGAGGAAAAGGTACCATTAAAATTGGTAATCTAGATTTTGAAAATGTGTATTTTATGAGAGATCCAGAGGATGCAATACGCCATCTTCAAGACTGGAAATAAATATAAATTTGGAAGATATTCATACATCTCCATATCTAAGAAAATCCCTAATACGGTTGTATCTAACTCAGGATACATCGTATCGAATGACATCAGGACTTATACATAGGAAAAACTAAAAAAAGTTTTAAGTATGCTAAAATCCATATCTCGAATACCTAAACCACAAAAGTCGATTTCTGAGGAGGGAAAAACTAGCAGAGAGTGTCAGAGCACGTTATCAATTTCATAGGAGACACGAGTAATTCACATCATTAGTTTTTGGTTCATTCGTTAACTCGGTTAGTTTACCTTGGTAATAATTGCTCAAGTATAATTTAAATATTTTGAAGGCTAATACCTTCAGGTATTAGCCTTATTCTAAATCTTTGACCTGTTTGAGTATTTGTTTATTAGATTTCTTGATTTATCGGTGAGTGCTTGTTTATGTTTATTCAAATTTATACTTGTTTCGCGACTTTGTATGGACCTATCATTCAAACTGGATCTAGTTGAAGCGGACCGGACCAAGCAGATCTAGAGTCTGGATAGCTCACCATATAGTAGTTTATACATCTAGATAATGTTACATAAATATTGTCACTTTAAGTCTGTGTCTAGGTACGTTCAGGCTTAACTAGATAATTGGGATTCTTACATCATTATAACCCCCCCCCCCGCCAATGGTTTATTAATCGTGCTTGACTAGAAGGTGGACTAGATAATTCATCAAGTATCGTTCTGATTTCTTGGATTGTTGGATAAGTGGACTATAGTGTAATGTTTGCCATTAAGCGGGTTATGTGAGGTAATTAGTCTTATGGAGCTGGGGGTAACAAGATCTCCTTTACCTTAATCCCTAAGATAGATTATAATCAGCAATAAGGTTGCTTTATGCGGGTTGGTTTAATAGTGAAGGTATAATGTGTCTAGGTCTTAGGATGATGTAATGCCTAAGTCTAAGAATGATATGCCACCTCGAGAGAAGAAATCATTTCACTATTAATAATGGTTAATACAGTTTTCTTATATAAGGTTCGGCCGCTCTTTTATCTTTTGTTAATTATCTTGCGTGGATAACAGTACCTTGAATTGATTATAGACACCAACCAAACAATGCCAGTCTCTCAGGCTGAAAACCCCCTTTTTCCCGTTAGAATTAGGATTTAGACTAACATAGGTTTAGAATAGATTAGAATTAACATAGATTAGATAACCAAGATATTAATTAAATTGAGAGATTTAACCTCACTTCAAGTGTTCGACACCCTACTTACCACGAAACTACTACCGATCGGGTACACTACCCGTTAGAGTATTGTTTTTGGTTTAGTCGGCAAAATATAAATTTAAAACTTGAATCATCTTAAATATACCATACAACGACAACACATCAAGTTTTTGGCGCCGCTGCCGGGGAGTGAAAATTAATCTTGATTTTTATTTGATATTTTGGTTTTTAACATTAGATTAAATCTAACCTTTAGGATTAGTGTAATTTAGATTAGTGTATTATTCTTCTTGTTTATTTATTCTGTTGGTGTGATAAGGCGTATTCAGTTCAATAAACGCGATGTATTTGTTATTTAATAGTTTTTCTAGCAAGATTGTTTCAGGATGGACAATCCAAACCTTACTATGGAAGAGTACATCAGGCTCAAGGAAGAAAAAGCTTGTAAACATGAAAAAGTGTTTAATTGGCAAACTGCTACATATGGAAAGATCAGGGTTGATGTCGATCTTTACGACCTTAAATCTATGGAAGCTGAATTCCCTGCTATAGTCGTTAACGATGACTTTGCACCTCAAGATATACTTCAATGCAAATCTCAAGTAAGTACTCCTGTCAACGATGAAATCGAATTTTAAATATCATTTAACGAATCCGATGATGAGGATTACACAATAATTTGTGACAAAAACTCATTTTCTTATAAAATGATTTCTGTCAACAATTTGAAAACGGATTCAGAAAATGATTATGAAAAAGTCATGCTTTCAATTCCATCACATGAGCTTGCAATCATTGTTTTAATGATTTAGACTTCTTTAATGATTTTGAGAACGAATTTCCAGCCATTGTTTACAATGATGCTCAAACGTCTAAATTAGATTTATTAACTGAATCAATTTTAAACCTGAATATATCAATGAATTTAATTTAAATGATGAAACATCATTGTCTGAATATGATGAGGAGGAACAAAATGTTTTGTACTTTAACGATTTATTCCCCTTCAACATTATTCGTCCTGATGATTTAAAATTAGAAAAAGACAATGATAATTATGAAATTGATATACTACAGTCTTTTGAGGATAATGAAATTACACATGGGTAAACTATGCTTTTTGAAACGAGTCACGATGAAATCACTAAACTTCTCAGAACGGGAGATTTTGTCATGAACTTAAATGTAAAAATCGTGATTTGGAAATATTACACAAACGGAATGCTATTCTATCTCATTAAGAATTTATGTGCGCCGTTTGGCGTTTCGTTCGACCCTAAGCGGTATTATAAGGATGGTGATTGTGCGATAATGTTGCAGAGGCCAAGGTACGTTTTCTTTGTTAAATATTTAGGAAAATTGGTCTCCAAGAATGGATACGGTGTATTTGGGTAAGGACAATACGGTGTATTTGGGTAAAACCAATACGGCGTATCCACTGTTTTCAACAAAAGTTGACTAAGTTAACAAATTTTGCTAATACAGCGTATTAACCATCTCAATACGGCATATCGAATTTGGGTTTAAAAACCCAATCAATACGTTGGATCTGATTTTACCATACTCTTTCACTCCACACACATACAAAATTTTTACCAAGACTTGGAGATCATTTTTTTTTTATCATAATCATCCCCTTTCTTCGTCTAAATCTTACGGTAATAATATTTCCCTTTTTCTCTTCAATTCACTATTTCTATTTAAAATAGAATTAGGGTTAGGGTTTGGATTTAATGATATGCCATAGATGAATACTCTTAGGACTCTTTTGTTTCCCTCCCTAAATTAGAATAGGAAATTTTGAAGGTTTTGGTTCGATGAAAATAGGTAAATAGGGGAAACCCCCTTTCGTTTTCATTCTGCAGACTCAATACGGCGTATCCACCAACATGGGTACGGCTTATTGAGCAATTTTTACCCAAATTTAAAACATCAATACGGCGTATTCAGTAAATTAAATACGACGTATTGAGAAAAAGAGGATCCTGATTTTTTAGACACATACGTCGTATTGACTAAAATCTATACAGCGTATTGACATACTGATCCCCATACGGCGTATCCATTTTCTGAATATGCCGTATCCATTCTCAAAATAGAAGGTTTAAATTTCTATACTCTTGTGCTTTCCTCATTGATTTTGCAGATATGGCTCTTCCGCCGCGTAAGCAGAGACACATATTTCTTAGATATGAGGGTTTGGAGTATACTGATTCGGATATAGCAGGTTTTGAGTTGAGGCTAGAGAGGATTTACACTCGTGAGATACACAAGGTATAGGTTGTCATTTTTCTGGGTATGCCCGACCTTCTGAGGGACAGTTTGTTTGCTAGGATAGCGACAGAGCACCGTGATGAGGCCGGTGTAGTCGTGTTTACTAGATAGGCTTAGGGGAGGCTGTTTGGTACTAGGGGACCACTGGTTTGTGAGCTTATTCTGGAGTTCCTTAACATGCTCAGATTTGGTGAGGTATTACTTGACTTGGATGCTCCAGACACTATTCAGTTTCAATTAGGTAGAGCCAAGAGACGATTGAGCTAGAGGCAGTTTATTCTGGCCTTGGGATTACACACCGGGGAGGAGACGGAGTCCCCCGGTTTTGCTAGATATTGGAGTGAGAGTGAGAGGATTATCCCTGGGAAAGGGGATCTACATGATTATTGGAGGGATATTTTGACCGATGGAGATATCTTAGGACCTCCCCCTTCCTATACTTTGATCAGAGATCCGATTCCGAGACTCTGCCATTGGATGATGGCACACAGTATTGTTGGGAGGAGTCAGACACCTGAAAAGGTGATCGTGATTGATTTGTTTTATCTGAGAGGGTTGGATGTTGGATCGGTCAACATCCCTTACTTGTTAGCCCGATATTTGAGGAGGTTTGCCGCTGGGAGGAAGAGCGGGGCATATATTTCTGGTGGATAGTTTGTGGGACGACTGGCTCAGCATTTTGGATTACTGACTGCGGAGATACTTAGAGGACTGACAGTTGTTGCCCCTGAGCTTCAGATGATTTATACGAAAGAGCTAGTGAGGCTGTGGATTTGTGTGCAGCTTGATGATACTTGGGACTGGGTGGCCATGGGACTAGAGAGGCAACCCAATGCTGCGGTTGGTGCCCCTGCTGTAGCTGAGGATATACCGATTATTGATGAGGGTGGCCAGGCTAATTCGATACCTGAACAGGCACCTCAGCAGCCACCACCACCACCTTCAGCTGCTGCTAGGACCATGCCTCAGAGGATAGAGGAGGACGTACATGGACTACGTAGAGATGTAGAGAGCTTACGTAGATTTATGGAGAGATCGATGACTGATCAGGGGAGATTCTCCATGTGGATGATGTCATGTATGACTCAGTTGATGAATGCTAGTGGGCTGACATATCAGGCATTCGACGAGACTTTCCAAGGGAGCTCACCTGCAGCATTCCAGAGACGCACAAGACAGAGGACTGACGGACCTAGCACCTCTACAGCTCAGCAGGACCAGCAGTATCCAGACCCATGATCCCTACTATCCTTATCTCTTATCTACCTAACAAAGCATGACAGTAAGTTCAACAACGTAGTTCATATTACGGAACCAAGCAGGATACAGTATTAACAACAAATGCAAGAATGGAGATAATTTCAAACATGTAGATGCAGAAGAAAATTCTAACTTAAATACTTCGCTGTAAACAAAAGTGCTTCCCGGGAGACAACCCGGATTGTTATTTAATTTTGTTATCGAGTCTGTCTTCCCAGGCATCAATATGGCGTATCCGCCCCATACCATAAGGCATATTGATTATCTGGACGTTATCAGTCTTTACTTTTTACTTTAAAAACATTATTATCAGTTATGTGAATACACCGTATTCATTCATTTGATACGCCGTATCCACTGTCTAACCCGTATTTAGTTTGTTTAGTTTAGTTTAAATTAACTGTAGGTACCAAGATAGGAATACACCTGTTTTTCCTATATTTTACACAGGACCTCATGAAAGAATTATCGACGAATATTGGTGGAGAATTTACGAATCTGGAAATCTTGAAGTGTTGGAGTCTTGAAATCTCAAGACGGCTGTTCAACACATAATTTTGCTCATAAACGCAACTTGGAGAATCTACCGAGCAAATATCAGGGGAGTTTCTCATTCCTATTCTTTTTAAATTCCCGTATTTAATGTTTTACATATACAACGAGGACGTTGTATAATTCAAGTGGGGGGATGGAATTAGAATGTTTAATTGCCCTATTTTTCACAATAAAAAGCTTAAATTATGCTCAAATTTAAAAAAAATTCAAGCATACTTTTGTGAAATTACATGTTACATAACCCACACACATCAACCCTTGTTAGATATTGTGAGGATTTAACCTTTTCGTTTCCAAATGTAGACCTAAATTCTACAAAATATGAGTGTGCCGATGATGTTGTAGACTTTAAAACTTGGCTTGGTATTTCACTTGAGACCACAATAGTGAGTATTATGGATTTAATTAGAGTAACTTGTTTAAATTGGTAAATCTTAGGATTACACCCCAAATCGCCTTTACATGTTGCTTATTAACTAACTACACCAGTTAGTTAACCTCCGTTTAAACCCTTTTCCACTCTCATCTTTAGAGTGATGATCCACTAGAACAACTCGTAGAGCCAATCCTTTAGGAATTTACACCAACTCTTTGTTTTGTTACACCCTTACACCTTTGTTATCCATGAAGATTCTAGCCTAAAACACACGATCCGGAGGTCGGGGAGGATAAAAGAAATAGAGAGCCATATTATTAAGAAAGAAAAGTAGAGAGGGAAAGATGTGTGTATTTTCTAGAGGGAGAAACACACACACTTTATAAAGTACAAATGATTATCCTCACCCCTCCGTGGAAGTATGGAGGGGGTATATATAGGTCAAGACAAGGGAAACTATTCTAACTTAACAATTCTAGTTCCTGCATGTCTTGCCTAATGATAACTAGTGTAACTCCGTATAAGTCGACATATTTTAAGGCTAACAATCTTCTCCCAATATGTGGACATACGAAATTACTTACAACATTCCTAACAAGTACAAATACAACATAGTAAAATGACATCCAAAGTGCTTTCAATGCTGAAGATGACGTCTTTGTCTTCAAGTCTTGATACTTGTGCTCCAGCTTGGATATTTTGTGTCTTTACTTGTTCTGGAACCATTGTAGTAGGCATGAGTTGGATTAACTTACCCCCAAATCATGTAGCATGTCTTTAAAAGCTTTCTTTATAGACTCCTTTTTGGCGAAGTTTCTAAATCAGATTCCCCCCCAAACCAACATCCGTATCTTGAGCAGATTCTTAAACGTTGTTGTAGCTCGAACGATCTTCTAACATTGACATTTACAGTACACATCAGAATTTTGTAGAAGAATCATCCAATATTTGAAGTACACACTTTATCCCTTTCCCGAAGTTGAAACCGTAGCACTAGAATCAATTAAGATACGTAAATGCACTTTTCTTCCTCTAGAATAGTGCAGATGTGAATTGCTACACCAAAGTTAACCAAGTCCCGAGTGTGAGCAATTGACATTTAAAGAGTCATCCTTCATGTGTGTACATCTTACATCAACTAATACTGCTTTTATATTGTATCACGACATTCGATCTTGGTGAATATCCATTTGGGGGAACATGCAAGAGATCAGCAATAAATCTTCTCACGCATGCATAATACTTCATAAACCAAACTAAGTAAAGTAGTATAAACTACTTCCCCCTGGAAGTTGACTTGATTATATCAAAGTATCAAAGTACACTCATTCCCCCATAATGGTTTCAAACTCTCAGAAGCATCATTGACGTGTACGACCATATACACGAGAAGTTCTTGTCATAAGCTCTGATACCACATGTTATCCCAATAACTAATCCATATCACAACACAATAAGCAAACCCAATAAGCTATAATAAGCCGAAAATAAGAAAAAGAAAGATATGAAATGAAATGGTAGAATATTAGATTAGAATAGAGAGTTTTGGTGAGCTACAAATGAGAGCAAATGTAACCAACACCCTCTCCATGAGTGGAGAGGGTTTCTTTTATACCCTTAGCCATTTACATGGCACATGGGCTTACTTAGTGGGCCAGGCTTGGTTTAACTTAGGCTTTGAGCCTGGTACATGGACAATATTAGTTTACATTCCAAGCCCGTTAATACCCGACTATCATATTACATTACAAGACCTAATTGACTTAATAAGACCGATGACATTCTTGTTTGACTTAATAAAATTAAGGCTAACAATCTCCCCCAATGTTGAGGTCTTCTTTGATCTCCCCAAAATTGATGATATGATGTTTGAGCTTCGCCTTCTTTTGGTCTTGTCTTGTTTGTAATGGCTTTTTTCATCCATGCCTCGCGATCTTGATCTTGAGCCTTTATCTTTTGACTTTGAGTTCTTGAGATCTTTATCTTGCATCATCTCCTTGACTTGAATCATCTTGATTTGACGTTCTTGATCATCTTGTGCTCTTGACCAAAATGCTCATACTTGTTACATTCTTGTTTGACATATATGATCATAAGTCTATAACACCCCTATTTTTGACATATAGCAGCAAAAGCTAATCTGGGGTATTATTTCATAGTACAACAGTCATAATCATAGAAAACGACTCGAAAGAGACGTTTTTAAAAGATAAGTTATCATTCATTATTTCATCAGAGTTTTTACAAACAGAGGTCCCAAAATCTACATGAAAACATAAAGTTTGAATAATAACAGTTTAGCCATCTTCAAGTCCGTGCCACTCCGTGCCATAAGATGTTTAGTTACCTGAGATAAACATGCTAAAAAATCAATACAAAGGTTGAGTGAAATTCATAGGTTTATAGTAAACAGGTTTGAATACAAGCTTAATAGTTGGTTACGTTGTTATACACCCATAGTTTGTAATAATTGCAACACGTACAATTATCATGAAAAATAGCACTATTTCCCTATGCTCATGACACCGAAGCCTTAGGTTAAATAATCACAAATAATTGCCCCAACGGGTGTCTTTGCCAAAAACACCCGTAAAGTTATTCAAATGTGTGCTATTGGTTACCGACAGTATAGGTACACCAACGGGGAGTCCAGTCCCAAATAGATCTATTCACAGCATTCACGCTTACCCCGACGAGTAATTAACGGTTCATGATAATGGGGACTTAATCGCAAAAGTAGGGACTTAGGCAATAATGTATCAGGATAGCATACAAAAAATACTTGCATTCATGGTTTATAGCATGTATCCCCCTCGCGGGTTTATGAAACATTTAAAAGATTAAATGCGAGGCTATGAATTCACCTTAACAGTACAGGAAAATCTGATTGATGGCAAAAGTAGGTGAAATGAAAGTAACGGCTTCATCACACGACCTGGGTAATATGTCAAGTCTTAGTTTGGTTGGATATGTTTTATGCCATAATATAACATCATTTTGATTGAATTTATTATGGAATCATCGTATCACTGTTCGGGCCATCATAATTCAAAGGTCATGTAGTAAACGTTTGAGGAGCCGGGACACTTTAAATGAAACCCCTCACATGAAGCTCCTTAGTAACGTGATACGTTATAGTTTTAAGTTTCTTCAAAAGCTAATTGACGATAAATTACGTTAATTATATAACGTAATTGATTTTATAAACGTCGATCGATGATTAATAACGATAAATGTGTCGGGTTTTAATAAAATCAAGTTTTACAATATTTATATATTTTATAATTGTGAAGGCAATAAGCACAAGAAAGTAACAATAAGCCTTACAGAATAAGCTACGATAACCATGTGATCTACTTATCAAATAAGCACAAGAAAGTAACAAATCAAACGAAAACGCAACAACTAAACCGAATAAGCTCAATCTTTTCTTAAATGAAACGAATAACTATTAAGCACTTATAAATCTCAATAAGCCAGAAATAAGAAAAGCACTTTTAATAACCGATAAAGCACTAGAACTAGATTAACAAGAAACCACTACAATAAGGTAAAGGAAAATAAGCTAAAATGAGATCCACGACTAAAAATACTCAATAAGCCTAAACGCAAACGAAATAAACACTCAACCACATCAAAAAGCAACGAAAATCTGCAACAAGGATTTAGAATAAGCTATAAGCATTTAAACTTTTCAAATTTCTAATCGAATAAGGAAATAAGCTCACGAATGATTGATTTAGTAGTGTAAGCTCACTTAAAACCAAATAAGATATTTAGAAACTTATTTTATCAGAAAATATGAGCTTCTAATGAAACTAAAATGATATAAGCACAATATTTAGCTATATGTAAGCTTATTATAGCTTATTATTTCGAAAAGTTCTTAAAAACGTTTGAGAATGAATCGAATGAGCTTGGAAAGCTTATAGGAGTCGTTCTTTAAGCTTTTGAGGACTTTTGAGAATAATAAGCTGAGTAAATAAGCCCGAGTAGACAGCTTATTTAATAAGCTAGCACGAACTAATGATTAAGCTAAGAAAAACTTGAAATCCATTAAGCTCAAACCATATTTATTACAAACTCTGAATAAGCTCTTGAAATAAGCTAGTACAATAAGCTCATAATATTCTAAATAAGCTAAACAAAAACTCTAATAAGCTAAAAAATAAGCAAAACTAAACTACAACTAAAAAAATTCCTAGATGTCTAAAATGAAGGGTAGCGAGCGGTACTTATAGGTCAAAATAGAAAGAACATTGATGCCAGGTTGGTTTTTCTTTCGGGTTAGGGTTTAGGGTTTTAAAATGTAGATTAGGGTTAGGATTAAGAGTAGATTAAGGTTTAGGATTAGTGTTAGGACTGAGATTAGGGCTTAGGATTAAGGTTTAGGGCTTAGTTTTAGGTTTAGGGTTTAGTTTTTAGTTGAAAGTGAAATTAGGGTTTAGGGTTTTGTTTTATGATTTAGGGTTTTAAAACATGGATTAGGGTTAAGATTATGGATAGATTAGGGTTTAGGAGTCATGAATTAAGTACTTGTACCTTGTGTTAAAGTGGTGTAAAGTTTAAACATGGTTTAGGAGCTTAAATGACCTAGTTTGACTTTCTTGCATTATTGATTTGTACATTGTGCTTTAAAAAGTGTAACTTGATTCAAGAGGGGTAAAGGATATACAAATGTGGTGATTGATACCTGTACATTGCTTTAAAGGCTTGTATTTCATTTTATATGTATTACATTACATATTAATTAGGGTTTTTAATGTAAACTGTTAAGTTTAATGCTTGTTTTGAAAAATAACGTTGGTGGAAAATGTACGTTAAATGGATAATTGGTACTTAGTAAAAATGATATTAGGATATAGACTTGACATATTAGGATGTTTATATGATATAAACATAGATATAGATGGCATTGATAGAGGTTGCGTGAGCTCGTTTACTTTAGAGATGCAAGTTACGTTGCATATTGAGATAAAGCAAAAATATTCCCTGTAAGAAGGTGATATATTTATAATAGATGGATATTACAGTGCATCTAATTTAATAGATGGATATTTTACATTGATGAAAAATGCGGGTTGTTATAGTCTCCCCTTAAAAGAAATCTTCTGTCCGAGATTTAGTTGGATGCCGGAGTGATGTTTGAAAACAGATGTGGATACTTGGCACGAATTTGATCTTAACGTTCTATGTAATTTGGTCCTCTTTTGAGTTCATCTTACTTTGACTATTGGATACGATTTGTTTAGTTGTTTAACTTCTTCGATCCTTGATCCTCCACTGGTTTCTTCCACAAAAGTTATTTGGTCATTGAGCGAAGCTCTTTCATTGGAATGACAAGGGATTCATCAGATAAGCATTTCTTTAGATTTGAAACGTGAAAGGTATTGTGGACATTACTGAGCTCTTCAGGAAGCTCAAGTTTATATGCCACTGGGCCAATCCGTTCAAGGATTTTGAATGGTCCAATGTACCGGGGATTAAGCTTTCCTTGTTTTCCGAATCGGATGACACCTTTACGAGGTGATACTTTCAACATAACACGATCTCCAACTTGAAATTCTAAAGGCTTTCGCCTGACATTGGCGTAACTTCTTTGCCGATCTCTTGCAGCTTGCAAGCGTTGTCGAATTTGCACTATCTTCTCAGTGGTTTCATGGATTATTTCTGGTCCTGTAAGTTGAACATCTCCAACTTCGGCCCAACAAACTAGTGATCTACACTTTCGATCATAGAGTGCTTCAAACGATGCTGCCTTAATACTGGCATGATAATGTTATGTAGAGAATTCACCAATTGTAGGTCTTTTCAGATATTCTAAAGTCTATGACACAGGCTCGAAGCATATCTTCGAGTGTTTGGATGGTTCTTTCACTTTGTCCATCGGTTTTAGGATGATATGCCCGTACTCATGTCTAATTGAGTACCCAAGGCACTTTGTTGTGATTGATGAATCTAGATGTGTAATATGGACTATCAGATCCCGAGGATGAGGATATGGCACACCATGCCGGGAGACTATTTCTTTGATGTACAACCTGGTAAGGGTTTCCATACTATCTGTCTCTCGGGTAGGTATGAAATGTGCGGATTTTGTAAGGCGATCGACAATGACCCAAATTATGTCATGTCCGTTTGATGTTTTGGGAAGTTTTGTAACGAAGGTCCTTTGTTATTTTTCCATTTCTTCTTGGAATGTCTGGTGTACAGTACAGCCGGATGGCTTCTGACATTCTGCCTTAACTCTAGAACATGTCAAACATTTGCCAACATATTCCGCGATGATTGCCTTTATGTTAGAGTTTCTTTAGATCCTGGTACATTTTGTCAGAACCCGAGTGAAATGGGATTATTTTGATTTTATGAGTTTCATGCTGATAAGTCCTTCAGATTACCAAAGAGTGGTAACCAGCTTCGGTTCTTGATACAACGAGTTCCATCAGGACGTACTTCAAACGCTTTGTCCATTCCTCGTAAATTCTCAGCCTTGATGTTTTCTTCCTTGAGTGCTTCAGTTTGAGCTTCGAGAATTTGTGATGGTAGTTTTGGATGAACGGTCATGATTAATGATCTGATTCGGAGTGGTTTGATTCGTTCCTTTCGGCTTAAGGCATCTGCTACGACATTTGCCTTTCCAGGATGATAGCGGATCTCACAATCGTAATCTGCAAGCAATTCTAACCAACGGCGTTGCCTCATGTTTAATTCTTTCTGATGAAGAATATGTTGAAGGCTTTTGTGATCAGTGAAAACTGTACACTTTGTACCGTATAGATAGTGTCTCCAGATTTTAAGAGCGAACACTACTGCTCCTAATTCGAGATCATGAGTGGTATAGTTTTCTTCATTAGGCTTAAGTTGTCGGGATGCATATGCAATAACCTTCTCTCTTTGCATTAACACTGCTCCCAGACCTTGATGGGATGCATCACAGTAGACAACAAAATCATCATTTCCTTCGGGTAATGCTAAGATTGGAGCTTCACATAGCTTCTGTTTTAGCAGTTGAAAAGCCGATTCTTGGTCTTCACCCAAGATTAGATTACTTCTGTTTTTCTGGGTTAATTCCAGTCAAAGATTTTGCAACTTGATAAAAAAAAATCTCCGTATTTTGTATTGCCGCAAAGTCCTTAGAAATTGACGAACTTCCGTGGGGTGTAGTGGGAGATGCCCCAGTTCTTAATCTGCTGCAATCTTGGCGGGTCTACATGAAGTCCTTGACTATCACAATTAAGTGTCCAAGAAATTGCACGATACGAATTCAGAAATCACATTTGGAGAACTTGGCATACAACTTCTCTTTTTTGAGTAATTCTAGGATCATTCTAGATGATTTGCGTGTTCTTCTTTGTTACGAGAGTAGATGAGAATATCATCGATGAACACTATCACAAATTTATCCAAGTATGGTTTACACACACGATTCATGAGATCCATGAATACAGCAGGTGCGTTAGTTAAACCAAATGGCATCACTTGAAATTCATAGTGTCCGTATCTTGTTCTGAAAGCAGTCTTACAAATATCTTCATCCCTCACTCTCAGTTGATGATAACCTGATCTTAGGTCGATTTTTGAGTAGACACTCGAACCTTGAAGTTGGTCGAATAAATCATCGATTCTGGGTAATGGGTAACGATTCTTTACAGTAAGTTTATTCAACTCCCAGTAATCGATACACATTCTGAAAGATCCGTCTTTATTTTTAACAGATAAGACAGGAGCTTCCCACATTTCTTTAGCATCAGTCATTTTGTGAAACTTTGCTAAATGGTCTTCTGGTATAGCCATAAGCAAGGTGGTTCTTGCTTTCCTTTCTCTCTCTCTAGCTAAAATTTCTTCAGCAGTTTTGGGAGGTCAAACCTTTATTTGTCCATTTGTGTCTGTTGAGACTTGTACTGGACCATTTCCCTTTTGTATGATTTCCTATATGGACTTTTCATGTATGCCCCATGTATGTTCCATTTTCATGGCCCCATATGTCATACTCACTTTCTTCAGAATAGGGAGTTTAATAGTTGACAGAGTGTGAGGGGCTTGTTGTGTAGGTGTAACTGGTGGTGGTGGTGGTGGATTATCATCATGAAATTCATCTTCTCCTGCCATTGAATAGATCTGAAAGGTAAAGGTTTTTACACTGATCTATTTTGATTCGTCTTATCAGAGTTTCTAACAAGCTCTGATACCCATTTGTTGATCCAATGAATAGATATTTCTTGGCCCCCCCCCCCCCACCACCCCCTGTAAGGGTGGTAGCTAATCTGGATAGATCCGTACTAACTACAAGTGAACAATGACTATGAAATTATAAGTTTTGTGGAATCTAAATTTACTGCTAGAAGATCAAGGAATAAAACAAAAACTTTGATTACTATTAATCTGCTAGGTTTTATAGATTACTTATTGGATTTATTGGTAAAACTTGTATATGAGATCTTGTTTCTCTATAACGAGTGTCCGTAGGTTCCTTTTATAACACCAAGGAACCCCTAATGGACTTACATAAATGCGTTAGTGGATCATGCAATCTCGTCCTATTATACCTCATGCATATATCACCTATGCCTAGTTATATCATATATGCTAGCGTGTACTAACTTATACTAACAGTATATGTCTACTGGCATTACTAACATGTAACTGGCTAAGGTACTAACTAATTTATGATATCAGTACTAACTACTTAGTCTATTTTCTTGAATCTTTAGCATTCTTCACCAGCAGTACTAAGTAGAACTAGCAATAGTAACTTGTATTAGTAGCAGCACTAAGTTGTAGAAACTTTTGAAACCCAACAATAAGTTTGCTTATAAGAAGGGGAAACACTACGTGATTTCTACTTGAGATTTTTCTCTGCTTACCTCAATGGGACATGACATCTACAATGTGAAATTGAAACAATTTTAGTAAACACCATCGTTTAATGCATGAACGTAACTCAAATCCGCTTGCTTTGGTTGCAACTCATCAGATGACCCAGTCTCCTTATCAAACTCATCAGAACTCATACAAAAAACTCTCAATTTCAACCACAAGTTTCACTATATCAGTCTCCACAGTATGGATCACCTTATCAGTCTCAACAATACTCAACCAATCAACCATCAACACCTCTTTCAATCACTTATCCATCCAATGATTATCAATCATCAGTTCACCACAAACCGTTTGTTCTTACAACCCATCCCATTCCCAATTGGATTATGTCCTACAATCAACCAACAATCACAACAACCCTGATTTTTCCAACTAGATTCGGGTCTAATCTGGTTTACGTTAAAGGAAGGGTTACGATCCTATTGATTGCCAATCAATTTATGATGTCATTCCTTATCAAGATGTCCGTCATATTCGCTATCCCACTACAACAACCAGCTGAAGGAATTCCGTCAAACCTTAGGAAACATATCTGCTTTAATGATGGTAGAGTAGACCTTACTCAGTCACAAGGGAGGGGCAAATTTTTTTTGCTATGGGTACAAGTTGGGCCGACACTCCAGGAGCAAGTGGGAAGCAAATTCTGGGAAACAATAAAGGCGGTTATGTTTACAACTGCAAAGGGGAAAGGACACATGTCCAAACAGTGCACTAAACCTTAAAAAGGAAATGGGATTGATTCATGGTATAAGGTAAAGTTTTGCTAGTACAAGCTCTGAAATGGTTAAATTATACATGAGGAAGAATAGCATTTTTAGCAGTCCAGGGAACTACAGATGGTCAAGCCACCATGACTGTCATTACCTACAATGCTTACTTAATCAAGCCAGACGATTTGATTGCATATGACTCTGATTGTGATGAACTCAACACTGCCAAAGTTGCTCTCATGGCGAATTTATCTCATTATGGTTTAGATGCTCTCGCTGAGGTACACAATCCTGATAATGTGGATAACAATATGATTAATCAAGGTGTGCAGGTGATGCCGTCTTCTGAACAGTCGAATGTTGTGAACCTTTCAGAGACTGAAATAACCAGTGATAGCAATATCATTTCTTATTCGCAGTATGTGACAGGCAGCTGTTCAGAATTCTAACTCATCTGCACAACAAGATGCACAGATATTATCTGTGATTGAACAACTAAAAACCCATGTAAATAATTGCACCAAGATAAATCTAGACAATAAAAGTGTCAATGATACTTTAACTGCTAAGCTTGAAAGATATAAAGAACAAGTTAAAGTTTTAAAAGAAGGACAAAATGTTGATTTAAAAAGTAAAGATAACATTTAAGATTCATGCAAATAGTCTGTCGAGATTGATCGTCTTAAACAAACTCTTTCTGAACAATTAAAAAAAGGAATCTTTAATGCAAACAGTTACTCTTCTTAAAAATGATTTCAAGAAAGAAGAATCTAGAAACATTGATAGAGAAATTGCTTTAGAAAATAAGATCAAACAGCTAGATAAATATGGTTTATAAAAGTGATCAATCAGCACAAACTGTTTATATGTTAACAAAATTCAACATTTTTTTTTCTATGACCATACCACAAAAATCATGCTCTAGGTTTTCAAAATCCTTTCTATATGAAGAAAGCTCAGTAGTTGGAACCAAAGCTTTATGATGGTAATGTCTTATGAATACTTATGCCAATTCGATTCTGATTCCTGAAGAGACTCTAATGCTTGCTGAAGAGAGTCGTTCAAAAATGTTTTTAAAACAACAAGATCCAATGGTTTTAGAAAAGAAAGTTAATACCACACCAGTTGATTATGCTGTTTCAACAAACTTTCTCAAGATGTTGAAAAAAAAAAATTGTTTTCCACACAAACTGAATTATCTATTGAACAAGCCTTTTGGTCTCAGAATTCTATGAATTCTTTAGATCCTAGTCCTTCTTGTAGACCCACCAAAGTCGAGGTTCCAAAAGAACTTCCTAAAGTGTTATTGGTAAATACAAGTTTGAATAAACTTAAACACCATCTTGCTGGTTTTGACGTGGGTTGTCAAAGAAAGAACCCACGACACAGCCATCACTGAGGGCTCGGGGGTTTGAACTTACAAACGTTGTTTTAGGGATGAATTTATTCCTTTGTAAAAGCACTGAAGGGACATATTCAATACATTCGATCAATATTTAATTGATGAACTTATGAAGTCCAAAATGTCTTTCATCAAATGAACAGGCTATGGAACAACATCGTTTAGAGGTCTAAAACGTTTGAAGTTAAAATGAATCAAGTTTTAATACGCGACGAAAGACTACTTGGAAACAAGTCATTACAAAGATATAGTGACCATATTTATGAAGTCTACTGTTGGATAATGGCTTCTGTGAATATGTATGAATGTCCAAGTGTCTCAACTTGAGGACTAAGCTTTTCAACAAAAAAATATTTCATTGAAAAGAGACTTATGATTAAAATGTTCAGAAAGTTATACAACTCTTGATAATAAATTGCATTTTTTAGAAGTTGATTCTCAGTTATCAGGGAAATTTTTTCATAGGGACAATTCTGTTTCAATCAAAAGTGCTCCAATTTTTTTATCAATACTTTGAATTAAATGAATTGAAAGCTCAGTTGTAAGAGAAAGACATGGTCATAAGAAGTTGTCTTGGTGATTTTTGCTACTTAGTAACACCCAATTGCTAATTCCGCTGCGCAATCCAAATTTGTTTGGTTTGGGGTGTTACAAAAACATAATCAAAGTACAAAAATAAAAGACAACAACAAAAAACATACCTTAATCTATAAACCATAATCGGCGATCCCAAATCACGACTTCAAACTACATAAACTTAAACAAAACAGATTTAAAACATGAAAAGCACTTAGAACACTAACACATAATCATTTCGAATATTACTTAAAGACTAAAAATAATTAAACCTTAAACGTTCTAAAAATATAATCCAGAAATCTACAAAACAAACAAAAACACATAAAAAAACTACCTTAATATGTAAACGACAATCGATGATCTCAAATGACGACCTTAAGCTGCAGATATTTAATCAAAAAGGTAAAAAAAAAACGAAAACCACTTCAAAATAGCACATACAATACACCATTTCCAAAAAAATAAACAACAACAACAATACTGTAACTCTAACCACAATTACCCACAAATCCTAAATCACCACTTCAAGCTGCAAAAAGGTAAACCAATCGGCTAAAAAATATTAAAACAATTTCCAAACAACACATGCAATACACCATTTGCAAAATCTCACACACCTAAAACATAATCGAACTTAAACAAATAACCAACAACAACAAAAAACATACCTTTAATCCAAAATCCACTGATCTTCACCAACCTGACAGTGAAGAAAGCAGATAAAGGACAAAGACTAAAAAAAGAGTGTGGAAAGTGTTGAGTAGACTTACATGTAAGAGTGTAGCACTTCTACCTAGATATCTGGAACCACCAATCAACCACCACTCCTAACAACTGAAGAAGAAGAAGAAGAGAGATAGGCTAAAGAAGAGTGTGAAGTGTATTGAGTACACTTCACATATCAGTGCAATATTAAAACCGGGAAACAAGGAAGGCCCAAATTAATGTCCCACAAATACAACTCATTAACCAAACAACACAACACTTACACAAAACGACTTTACTTAAATGATAAACGACCTAATTTAATGCTAAACGATGTCGTTTGCACGCCTAATGTATAATAGGTTAATGTTATTTTAGGTTAAACAACAGTACTCATTGTTTATTTTTAAGTTTTCTAGAAAACCAAGACCTAAGTTGATTTAATTTTTCTCTTTATATGTAGTAAATACTAATTATTGCATAGCAACTTAAGTTTTCAATTATAAGAAACCACTTCAAATTTAAGGGATTGTTAGTAACAAGGGTATAACTGCTCGCACGTCAAGGCGATACATTTTTAGATAAATGGCCAAGCATTTTATAAAGTTTGGTAACAGGCCCTTTTTTTGCCAAAGATTGCCACCTATAGTTGAAGTTATAATTCCATTATACTTCAAGAATTTCATCAAATTTGAAAGTTATATGGTTGAAGTTGTAATTCTGTTCTACTTTAGGAATTACATGAATCTTGAAAGTTATATGACCGACGCATCACAAGTCAAATTTAGGGGCAGTTTGGTATAGAGGTTTGGATTAAAAGAATGAAATGAAACACAAAAATCATTTGTTTGGTATGTAGATTATAAGACCTCAAAGGGTATGTATTATTGTAATTGTAATTGTGTTTTGCACATTAGATTTTATATGTATATATACTAATACCATAACTTACTGACTAAGCAACTTATACATAACCTAATAGGTACGGCCTATCTATACAATTGGACTGGCCCATCTAATCTAGTTTGTTCTAACATGCCCTCACAAGCTAAGGACGAGAAATAACCTGTAGCTTAGATATTTGAAAGAGGAATCAAGGAGTTGGTAATGGCTTTGTAAAGATATCTGCAATTTAATTATGTATAGATATATGTTGAACTCAAAGATCTGCTTGAGCAACCTTTTATCGAACAAAGTGATAGAATATTTTTATGTGTTTTGTACGCGCATGGAAGATAGGGTAGCTGACAAGTATGTTGCACCAAGATTGTCACACCATGGTATAGGAATTGAAGATGAACGAATAGAAAGCTCATGAAGAAGAGCTTGAAGCCATATAAGCTCAACAACGGTATCAGCAAGAGCTTTGTATTCAGTTTGTAGAGGAAACAGTGAAAACCATACGTTGTTTACGAGCCGTCCAAGGTATAAGGTTTGAACCAAGATATATAGCAAATCCCCCCATGGACCGCCGATCATCTGAATCCTTA
The DNA here is from genome assembly GCA_026074375.1 of Tanacetum coccineum. Taxonomy (NCBI): domain Eukaryota; kingdom Viridiplantae; phylum Streptophyta; class Magnoliopsida; order Asterales; family Asteraceae; genus Tanacetum; species Tanacetum coccineum. The sequence goes on along the minus strand of BQNB010016803.1, from coordinate 5,547 downwards.
GCCTAGTCAACATATGAGAAAGCTTCAAGAGAAGTATCAGGACTACCTTTTTAGTACGCCAGTGATAGCTTTAAAGGGTGAACCAGAAGAACGACGTCTAGCATTCCATGGTAACCATACCAATGAGGATAAATAAAATCTGTTTAACTACAGACCAATGATTATCGGTTGGAGCATGCATATATTAACATACCTTGTTAATAGCAAAAGCTATGTCGGCGTGAGAGTGTAACAATATTGTAAATCACCACTTACCTGTATCGTTATTTAACTGAATTAGAGGAAAGCAACATTGTAATCTAAATCTGAGGGTGGCTCGAGGTAACATTGGAGAAGGAATGATATTACAGTTAGAAAGGACCAGACCTTTGTAATGAGTTCTAAATTATATTTCTTTTGAGACATGAGGTAATGCCTAATCACTATGAGGATAATTTCAATACACAAGTAGTTAAGTGGCCCGAAACCTTTTAATGCAAAAGCTGATCCAAGTTGATAAATTATATTGTCGATAGTGCCCTTGTTATTACTTATAATGATGATGTCATCTACATATATCATGTGGAAAACTATAAGGGGGGGGGGTTGAATAGTTTACCGCTTTTTAAATTAATGTTATGTTTGTTTATAAAAACTTAGATTCAATTTTATGTGAATTCACAATATGAACAATTTAACTAATCAAGTAAGTAATGACAAGATATAAAATAAATATGCAAGATAAGAGATAAGAGATGGAAAGATCAAACCACAACATGAGGATTTATAGGTGGTTCGATAACGAAGCACCTATTCGCCCTATCAATCCCGAGCACCAAACTCGAGAGTTTTCTTCACTATGTCAACAAGCTCCCTTTAGGCGGAGAAAACCGTATACAACTTAGCTTACACCAATTTCTGACACTAAGCGAAATGTCAAGTTCTAATCCTAGCTAGAACCAATCTATCACACAAAATACACACAATTCACGGACAATTCACAACTTGGCTTCACCACACAACTTCTTCTTCACTACACGACTATTCTTCACTTCACATCTTCTCCCCTTCACGTCCTTTCTATACTTTTCTTCACAACTTCACTTTAACTAAACACTACCTTGATCACACCAATCAAACACTACCTACTAAGATCAATCCGATCTATCTATACTTACAATGATCACCACAATCTACTTAGTATACACAACTACGATACACACCTTCACAATATACATAAATGATTTACAAGATATGATATAATTGCAACAAGGTTGTTAAGGGGTCAACACTAAGCTATAATACTTCTTCATTTGATGATAGGAAGTATTCTTCTCTTGGACTTAAGGATCACTTAGAAACAAAGCTTTATGATTAAATGATCAAAGGAAAGAAAGGAAAGTATAAACTGATTTATAACAGAAAGAAAGTGTGTGCAACAGGTGAGAAAAACAGTGGGGAATGGTCCAGTATTTATAGGCCAGCTGAGCTGGCTTTTTGTCTGGGCAGTCCCCTTAAATAGGGGCCGGTCCCCTTAATTATTAAGGGGACCGCCCAGGCCAGACGCTCCCTTTTTTGTCTTTTCTGGGGGAGGCGTTTTCTGAATCATTTCTTAGCGTTTGTTTGGGTATAAAATTTGAATTCAAAATATTTATTTTGAATAAAACATTTCTTTTAAATCCAAAAATATTTTGTAAAAGTTATAAAAATGTTTGTGACATTTTTATAAAAAATGTGAGGTTGAATAAAAATTCTTTTGATCATAAAATGCATTAAGCATTTATTTATTCATACCTTTAAGTGATTAAATTTTCATTTTGAAAATTTACTACTAATTATTTGTTTACAAATATTTTTTCATTAATCGTTTTTTCTTTTTGTGATTACAAACGTAGAGAGTATAAATAAAATATTATAACGTTTTTTAGGCATTTTTTCTATCAACAATCTCCCCCTTTTTGATGATTACAAAATCTAAACTCATTAAATGTAAAATTGTTTTTAAACAAGTATTTAGTGAGTTTTATTTCTATTTCTCCCCCTTTTTGTAGAATCAAAAAGGCTTCGTCGATGAATATGTAAAAAGTCGACGGGATGAACGCTCAGAATTGCAGATTCAACTAGTAAGAAAAAGTCATCCAAGAAATCTAAGGTCATAAAAGAACAAGAATCTGCAACAAGTAATGAAGAAGCAGCAACAGACTATGAGCAAGAAAAGGAAGAGTTGAGAATGTGGTTAGCAGTTGTTCTAGATGAAGATGAGACTGTGGATCCAGAGCTTTTGTCTGTTAAGTATACTATAGTTGATTGGGAATCTCAGAACTTAGGAAGTGTTGATATGGAGGATATTCATGTTTATAAGATAATTAGAGTAGATGGGAATACTAGTTATCACAAAACATTCTCTAGTATGCTGAGGAAATTTGATAGACAAGACTTAATTGATTTGCACAGATTGGTGATGAAAAGGTTTAAAGATAATACTCCAGAAGGTTATAATTTGTTGCTTTGGGGAGATTTCAATGTAATGTTTAAACCAAATGCTGAAGATGAAATTTGGAGTAATCAACAAGATTGGACTCTGATTAGCTAGAAACTGTATGAAAATTGTGGAGTTAACTCATTGCTGATGGATGGTACTTTGACCTGCTTCAACATGTTAGTAGAGAAAAGATATCCTCTCATTAAGAAAATGTTAAAGAAAATGTTGAACTGGAAGCTAGAAGTTGAAGCTGAGAGTACAATGGTATTTGAGCTTTTTAAGTTTATTAAGTCATAGGTGGAAGAATGAAGAAGTGTTTGGATACATCCTCCTAGTGTTCAAGATGTTAATGAAGAAACTTGATGACTGACGAAGTGAATATCAAGTTTAGGGGAGGATTGTTGGGAATTATGGACTTCTACAACTTAGTGTTGCTTAATCAACTTGATACTGCTAGTGATGGTTAGTGCTGCTAATGAAGAATCATGAAAATAGTCTAAGTTGTAAGTACTGTTAGTTATATTAGTTTGTACTACCAGTACATTGTTAGTACTGCCAGTATAGTTAATATTGTTAGTTGATAGTTAGTGTTGCTAGTCTAATATAGTTAGTACTGCTATTATGATATGCATGAGTTAAATTAGGAATAGATATGCATTATCATTATACGCGTTTTGTAAGCCTATTAGGGTTTCCTTAGTGTATAAAAGGAACCCTACGACATAGTTAGAAGATATCACATCATAGTCAGTCTTTCATAGTTTTTTATAGCTTCAAGGTTGTAAACCCTAACACTGTCAAAGAGTGTTCGTATTAATATATTGGAGCTTATTGTTTTTGGTTGTATTTCTATGTGTTAAACATTCATTACTGTTATTCGTCTTAGTGGTATAAACTAGATTCCGCATAGTTTATATCATACACTCAAAGTTTCAATCTTAGTGCCTTTGGAATTATCCAAGGAAAAGAACATGTAGTTAATGATGGATGGACATTGTTAGAAAATAAAGCCAAGAAATGTTGGTATGTTTTGGGAAATTATAGCTGAGTCTAGATAAAAGAAGGTCAAAAAGCAGAAAAAATAGTAAAAACCGTTCATCAGGTGGCCGACCCCTTTATCTACATGGTCGGGCCCCTTATCACTAAGGGGGCCGCCCCTTTGAGTAAAGGGGGCCGCCACCTGGAAATGTCCAGGATGTTCAGGTTTTTGTTTTGTTGTAGGAAATGATAAAAAGGTGGACTATTTTGTGGTCATTTTGCAGCAAGTCCTAATTTTTATAGCAATCAAGACTATAACATTTAACAAGCAAGAATATATGAATAAACATGCAAATTCCTAATTTTGTTTAATAACAATCAAGACTAATTCACATAACATTTAGCAAGCAAGTATATATGAATAAGCATGCAAGGAGGCAAATAAAAATTTATAATGAAGAGCATATTAATTGAAGTATTAGCAAATAATTGTAATACTCCTAAGACTTCTTAAACAAGAGAAGTAGGTCGTAAACACATCAAATGAGACTTGTGTTTGTAATTATAATCCTAGTGTGTGCCTATATGCGACAAATGTAGAGTGACGATTATTTCGACTCTAAGACAAGAAAAACCTAAGAAATAATCCAAGTGCTCCTTGATTTAATTTTGCTCAATCAAGAGTGTCAAAAAATATATATTAGATTATATATTCCGGCAACAAGTGTGAGATCATTATGCATGAATGGAAGATGTTTTTAGCATATATCAACAATGTATAAAAGTAGATTTTCATGAACTCCTAGTCGTAAGAAAGATTTTGAGAAATAGATTGGGACTTATATATACATATATGAAGTTGAGAAGTTTAAGCCTTGGCAAAACCGAGGTTACTAATACGTAATTTTGTATAAAGATTAATTTTTGAGAAATTCCCAATTTTTGATTTTGTGCAAAATAGAATCCTAGACTCAGATTTAAAGAAGAAAAATAAAAAATAAATTTACGGGTTGTCAGATAGTCAGTCCCATTATGTGTATGGTCGGTCCCCTTATCACTAAGGGGGGCACCCTTTAAGAGCTAAAGGGGCCGCCATCTGACGATTTTATTTTTGTGATTTTTCAATTTTGGTATGCTGGTTTTGGTTGTAGCTCAATGTTCTTGTTTACTTTTAGGTGGTTTAAGTTCCTATTAACATTGATAGTGATGTGGATACTTAATAAGTATTTATTTAAAGTCTTCCATCATTCCTAGACCTAGACGTAAGTAATTAAAAGGCTCACGTTTAAGGAGTTTAGTTAGAATGTCGGCAATTTTATCTTCCGATGAGACCTTTTCTATGGAAATATTTCCTTTTTGAACATTGCCATGAAGGAAATGGTGGCAAATCTTAATGTGTTTTGTACGAGAGTGTTGTACGGGATTTTTACTTAAGTCTACAGCTCCTTTGTTTTCACACATTATAGGAATGTCATCTAACCTAATGCCATAATCTACGAGAGCTTGTTTCATCCATAGTGCTTGTTGACGTGCCTTTCTGGCGCTTACATATTCGGCTTTGGTAGTGGAAATAGCAAGAGCGGTTTGCTTCTTCAAAAACCAAGATGTTAAACAACATCCTATAAATGTAAAAATACCACTAGTGCTTTTTTGGTCCACGTAATCTCCCGCATGATAAGAGTCCGCATATACTATGGTTTTTATGCCGGACCCCTTAGGATACCATAATCCTAAGTGCGTAGTACCTTTAACGTATCAGAAGATACGTTTAACCGCTTCAAGGTGAGAGGTTTTGGGATCCTCTTGGAAGCGTGCACAAAGGCAAACACTAAACATGATATCGGGCCTACTTGTTGTCAAGTATAATAAACTTCCTATCATACCTCTATATTTGGTATTATCTACGGACTCACCTTCTTCATCTTTCATGATTTTCGTTTCTGTAGACATAGGAGTTTTCATTGGCTTAGAGTCTTCTAATCCAAATTTCTTAAGCATTTCTTTTATATATTTTGATTGATTAAAGAATATATTGTAGGATCGTTTAATTCATAACACGGGTGATGATTCTTGTGATTGGGCTAGTTTCTAGAGAGAGAAACGCATGA
>BQNB010016802.1:11851-64739 GCA_026074375.1 Tanacetum coccineum | reverse complement strand
TCTCGAAGTGTTTTTACACTTTTGGGATTTTTGGCCTATAAATACCCACACTTGGCGTTTGTATTCCTTGCCTCTTGCAAAGATTCTTTCCTCTCTTTTCTCTTTTCCTATCCTCTAAGTCTAACATCAAAGTGTTCTAATCTTCTCATCTTATCATTCTATTAAAGTGAACATATCTTCGCAAGACAGCCACACAAGTACTTAATCCATACTTGTGTGTTTAGTCGAGGGTCTTCTTTCTCATACCCTTTCTATTAGAATCGAGTCTCTAGGCTAGGTTATGGATTGATTATTAAATCAACTTTTATAGTCAATTTGGTTATAAAGGGAAATCCTATATCCGAGAGATCAAGTCTAGATCATTGGGGATCTAGTTGGGGTTTAGTAAGCTTCCAAGGGGAAGTTATTAGTAGTCCTAGTCAATCTAAGTGATCCTAGAGGTTAATTCAAATCACGGGTTCTTAGAGGTGGATTCCGAGGGCGGAATACCGTAGGTAGTAACTCTTCTTTGTGAGCGCCGATCTTTATGCATATCGATGAAGTTAAATTGTAATACGATTTATAGTCCACCATAAGGATTATACTAGGAATAGTATATCCGTGTCGTGTATTCGCAACAGATTACTGAAGGACTAAACCCCGCTCCCGAACCATTATATATCGTATGTGGTCTCATCTTCTTTCTTCTCTCTCTATATACTTATTGTTCAAGATTAATTTCAAAGTAGATAAGTAACACCACTTGTGGGGGGTCGGCTTACATTCGCGACTTAAATGATTTATAAACTTTAGAGAAGATAAAGAAATCGTATTCACCCCCCTTACGTTCGACAGAATAAGACTCAAGAACATCGACCAAATGGGATCATGACCGAGTCAAGCTAGAGGCCAAGAAAAATCATCCACTACCTCTCGTTGGTAGTGATCTTCATCATTTGTTGATTTGGTTAGCCGACAAATTCAGAACATTAAGTCCAGGGGAAAAGATGCAGGTGCAACAAGACTCCAAACACCTACATACAAATGAAGAAACGTGGATAGATCTCCAGGAGGCAGCGCGTAATGAAGCACGGGGTTGAAAATAATTAAACTTGAAGAGTACAACGACGAGACACTTGAGATAGAGCCCAGAAAAAGAAACGGGGAAAAGAATCATATTCTATAAATCATTAATTGACGCCTCTATGACGCGCAAAACAATACAACAGAAGCTGCAGGGTATGATGAATGACGAGAATCAAAAAAACCTATAATTAATTATTAGTTTAAGTTTTTAATTATTATTGTAATTGTTTTATATGTTATTTGAATAAACATTTAATGTTTTTTATTTATAGATTTAAGGTTTTATTTATTGTAAAATTTAGTTATTAGTTTGCTAAAAACTTTGAAAAAAATATAAAGGGTCCGTCCTTATAGTGGTGAAAAAAGTCTCTGATGTAGGATCGTCCAGAGAGAGAAAGCTATGTGGCAGATTAAAAAATAAAGTTCGTTGAAGGTCCTATAGTGGGCATGCCATAGAAGGATCTCAGCCTAGAGCAATTGTTTTTTCAGGTTTACTTTTTAAACTTAGGTAATTATTTCAAAAACCCAGCATTTTAGAATAATATTTTAATGTGTTGTTGCTAAGACGATTGTGGGGTTGTGATAAGAATGACTCAAAGTAACAGATATACAAACTACACTTTAGCAGTCAATTCATCTTTTTTTTTCTCCCTACAACAAACCTCAGCTCAACTTAGTATAGTAACACAACCAAAATATACTCCACTTAAAGTCTTAAACACATACACACGAAAACACACTCACGACAACGTCTCTTTGCCAAGACCAAGTCTTCCTCTATCGTTGCTTGCTTGAAGACGTCGTGAGATCCCTGTACCTCGACGTAACAATGAAGACGCGGTCTATTTTCCCAACGTGGCACCATTTACACGATGGTCCTAGTTAACAAGTGTCAGATAGTTCACACTAAAGTTAATCGCATGTAAATACTATACTCAGGGGCAGACTATGGGCCTCAATGATGTCACAGGACACCCAATTGATTTTTTTTTTTTGTTTCCCGAAGTGTTATTTATTCATAATAAATGTTGAATTTCACATAAAATGCATTCTGTTTTTAATAATGTTTAGTATCAATCTATAGATTTTTATAAAATGTGTTATTTATACCAATCTATAGATGAATTGATAATGAACTTAGATTTCAACTTAAACTCAATATTTTAAACTTCATAACGTATATTTTAATAAAGAAAAATATCCATTTTACTGTGTAGAAAACAAAAAATGTTACTTCAATCATATTTAAGCTCAGATTCCCAGATTCAACTAGAATTGTTACTAAACGCTAATTAACTAGACTAGTCGGGGAACGCCGACCGCCGCATTGCGCGGTGTACCCGACTATCTAGGATATTTAGCGGTAAGTAAACATCTAAGTTTTTTTTGAATTTTTTTTGGTTTAGAAAGAAACTTTTGAGGGAATCTGAGCTAAAAGTGATTGAAGCACAGTTTTTGTAAACTACAGTAAATGGAGTAGTTTTTCTTTAATTAAAATATACGTTATGAAGTTAAAATAATTGAGTTAAGTTGAAAACCTAGGTCATTTACAATTCATCGATAATGATTTGAATACCTAAACATTAGTTAAAAATCTATGAGATAGAATAACTAAACAATTATAAAAACAGAATGCATTTTATGAAATCACAATTTTTTTGAAAAATTAAACACTTTCGAACAAAAATAAAAAATCTATTGGAGTCCTGTGAGCACATTGAGCCTCCTAGTCTGCCCCTGAGTATAGATTTACAATGCGATAACTTTAGGTGAACTATCCAGACACATGTTACAAGACCATGTGTAATGGTGCACGGTTGGCAAATAGACTGCGTCTTACCTAGTTACGGAGGACAAGGATCACGCTTCTTCAAGACAAGCAAGAAGAATGGAAGACATAGGTCTATGGCAAAGACCTAGCGTGAGTGTGTTTTGTTGTGTATGTGTTTAAAGACATAAGTTGAGTATATTTTGGTTGAGTTAGCTAAGTCTAAGTTTGAGCTGAGGTTTTTGTTTGTAGTGAGAAAACAAAGCTGAAAAGACGCTAATTTGTATAGTATGAAAAGATGACTCTTTGAGTTCATCTTAATCACAACCCCAAATGTCTTTAGCAACAACATTAAAATATTATTTAAAATGCAGTTTTTGAAATAATTAAGTTTAAAATAAACCCTGAATAACAATTGCCTCTAGGAGCGCCTTTAGGACGTGCCCACATAAAGGACTTCAAACTACTTTAATTTTTTCCTTGCCACATCATCTTTGCTCTCTCGGCGATCTACATTCGACTTTATACCACTAAAAGGCGACCTTTATATTTTTTCAAAGTTTTTAGCAACATAATAAATTTTCAATAAAAAAAACATTACATAATAATAAAAAACATACATAATTATTCAAATAACATAAAAACATTACAATAATAATTAAAAACTTAAACTAATAATCTAAGGATTTCTTGATTTCGTCCTTCATCTCCTGCAGCTTCTGTTGTTGTATTGCAGGCAAAGAGGGTCAATTACTGAATTATAGAATAAGATGTCTTTGCCCCGTTTCTGTTTGTTCTACGGCGTAAATCAAGTAGTTCGACGTGTATTTACAAGTTTCATAATTTCAACCCTCGCTGCTTCCTTACGCGCTGCCTCCTGGATATCTAACCCACGATTCTTCAATTGTATGTAGGAGTCTTGTTGCTCCTGCATCTTTTCCCCTGACTTAATGTTCATGAATTTGTCGGCTACCAAATCAACAAATGAAGAAGATCCCTCACGAGAGGAAGTGGATGATTTCTTCTTGGCCTTTGAACGGTCATGACCCATTGGTCGATGTTCTTGAGTCTCTTCTGTAGAACCGTAAGGGGGGTGAATACGATTTTCTTAACTTCTTTAAAGTTTATAAAACTTTAAGTCTCGAAAGAGCCGAGTGGTGTACTAATCTACTTTGAAATTTGAACAATAAGTAGATAGAGAGAAGAAGAAAGAAGAAGAGACACTACGATATATACTGGTTCGGGAAGGGGGTTTAGTCCTTCAGTACATCCAGTTGCGAATCCACGACACCGATACTATTCCTAGTATAATCCTTATGGTGGACTACAAACCGTATTACAATTTAACTCCTTCGAATTTCAACAAAGCTTAGCACTCACACAGAAGTGTTACTACATTCGGTATTTCACCCTCGGAATCTACCCCTAAGAACCTGTGATTCGACTTAACCTATAAACTCTAAAACCTTCCCCTTTGAAGCTTATCACCCCAACTAGATCCCAAATGATCTAGGCTTGATCCCACGGATAAAAGACTTCCCTTACAACTCGATTAGATATAGAAAGATAGTTTAACCAAGTCCTAACCTATCCTAGAGACTCAATTATAAAGAAAGGGTATGAGAAAGAAGACCCTTGACAAAAACACACAAGTGTGGATCAAGCACTTGTGTGGCTCTTTTGCGAAGATGTGTGCTCTTCAATAGATGGTAGAATAGAAGATTTAGAACACTTGATGTTTAGACTTAGAGGATTAGAGAAGAGAAAACAGATGAAAGAATGTTTGCAAGAGGTGAGGAATACTAAGGCCAAGGGTGGGTATTTATAGGCCAAGAAACACAAATTATTAAAAAATAATTCGTGTCTGATGCGCTGCCCATGCTCCAGCGCACCAGATTCCCAAAGATGTTTTCTTCGAGACTTGGCATTTTAAACACCCACACTTGTTAAACCCCAAAAGTACATCACGCTATGTTACCCATTTCAATCATCTTATGCTCAAGGCAACCAACTCAAATAATCCATTTGATTAAAAACATTTTGTGAGTAATTAAAAGCGTTTTGCCTTTACCCGATATTGGTAAAAGAGAAAAGAATTATCAAAGGAGTAAATTTGGGCATTCCTCAAAGTGATACTAGCCTAGTTTGGGATCCAACTAAAGATTAGTATAATGGCTAGTTAGGAAACCAGAGAAATATTCTTTGCGTGGTGAAAAAGAGGAAAGATTTGAAATTTGAAATTTGAAATTCCAATAACACATATGTTGGATAAGGGATGAATGATATTGCGTTGTTGTTGTCCATGATTGACCTAATTGATAGAGGATAGCCTCTTGATCTAGTTTGAAAAGAGGTTGGGGAATTGAAGAGGCACTTGATAATTGGCATGATCAAGGTAGAGAGAGGTGTGCTTGTTGTGTGAGTAAGAATAGAGTATTTGTGAGAGAGGTTGTGTTTGTTTGAGATGAAGCATCAATCCAATGGTTGAGAAGAGAATAAGAGAGTTTGGATTGATGAGGTAGCTTAATTAAGTGTAGAGGTGAAAGTGTGTTTGTTGTGTTAGTTTGAAAACCAATCCAATGGTGGAGAAAGAAAGAATGTGTGATCTTGGATTGGTGACATGGCTTAATCAAGATGAGAGAAGAGGAGTTGTAATTTGACATTGTTGGGAAAGAAAGTGATAGTGATTAAGTGGATGAAAATGCTTTGAAAAGATATTAAAAAGAATTTTTGGTTGGGAAAGTATGAGACATAAAGTAACCACAATTACAAGGAATGTACATGTGTAAGGAATGTGATTGGCATTGTTAAGATAAAGGTTTGGGTTTATTTGGATTGAAGTTTGTTTATGTGTAGAAGGTGTATTCAAGATGAAAATAAAGAAAGGAAGATAAGGGATAGAATGAAATCAAAGGATGTGTATTTTAGTTAATAAACGACCATGCCAATATAGAAGAAAAAGTGGGTGATCATGTCAATAGTGTATATATATATATATATATAGGTAAATCAGTAAATTACTTTTAACCAAAAGTGATAAACCAATTCACAAATAAATTATGATTCCGGAAGTATCGATTTTGTAAAGTACACCATTTTAGCGTTTCCCTGTCGTTAATGTTTCCAACAAGGCTTGAATTGAACTTTTTGTTGACGTTTGTAATCGGGATTTTGAATAGATTAAGATTTTTGATTTGGATTCTAATTTCTATAAATATAAAGCAATAACAAATAAAAACAAGCGACAATTAAAGCGAATACGAATTAAATAAAAAAACGTTAACGGGATTTTAGAAACGCAACCTAAAAAAACTAAAACTTCAAATTTTGACTTTAGAAAAGCAAATTTAATTTTTAAAAGTCCTAAATGATAAAAGAAAATTTTAGAAAAAAGAGTTATTTTTTTTTATTTAATTTATTACGAATTAAAAACACTTTTAATCTAAAAATATTATTAAAAATACTAAACTATTGTAGAAAAATCTGAAAAATTTAGGAAAAGTACTTTGAACTATGAGGAATCTAAAAAAAATACTAATTGGAAAAATGGCTGAACGAATAAGCAGTAAATAAGCAAATAAGCTCGAATGAGCAAAACACTAAACACCCTTTAAATAATAAATGAAGCAAACAATGAATGGAAAAGACCCAAGGGCAAGTTGGTAGTGGAGAGTGTGTTAAAGGTGTTGGTTATGTGAAGCTAAGGTCGCAGGTTCGAGTCCTGGACCTTGGTTTTTTTATTTTTTTTATATTTCAAAACTTTTTACAAAAACTTAAAGAGAAAGAGAAAATAAGCAAATACTTATCCATGAACATTTAACTAAAAACATGTAATTTTAAGCATATTGCAAAAGTTTGATGTTAGAACAATGACAGTTTTGCTTATTTTCTTTTACTCTTAAGTTTAAAAACTGTTTTAGAAATAATAAGCTCAAAAATGATCAATAAGCTAAAAACAATCCTATAAGCTAACAACAGACCTAATACTAAACTTAATAAGCTAAAATAAGTAAATGTAATAAGCTGAGAGGCAACAGGAAGCACAAGGACAAGTTAACTCAAAACAGGACTTAAAGGACTAAGATCCAAGTTTAAGCTCACTTTTAAGATCTAATAAGCTCTATATAATGACAATAAGCTGAAAACAGATTGATTTTGATACTTGAAAAACACAAATAAGCTGGAATTAGAAAAACTAATTTAGATAATAAGCTAGAAAAAGCAATTAGAAAGGACAAACTACACTTACTTGTTTTTGGATTTTTTGTTAAGTTAAAAAAGCTAACTTTCAGACACAATTTTAAGGCTCAAAAATGATTTAGACAACTTAAAAACTTAAGACAGATTAAGGTTAGACTCCAATAAGCACATGTTGATCAAAATTAATCAAGGTTTAGCTTAAATCTATCTCCAAAATTGATCACGTCCAAACACACTATATATAATATAAGTATATAAGGATGTAACAATTATAGTATAGTAATTATTTTTCGTCGGATTTAAGAAACAAACGTTAAACCAAAGTTTCTCAAAAACCTCCCGGGTCGTTTCCTCACGAAGCGTGAAATGAGAATCGGTTAAGTCGTGATCGCGTGATTTGAATGGTTCAAAACATTTAAGATTTTTGATTTCTATTCAACTAATGAAAACGAATAAACATGTAAAAACAATTAAACAATAAAAGCATGTTAAAGCACTTACAAAATACAACCAACAAACAACAACAACAACAACGATACCCAATCCCGCCAAGACAAGGTATAGGGAAGGTGAGATGTAGACATATCATACCCCTACCCTTGACGGGTAAGGAGACTGCTTCTGAGTAGACCTCCGACTGAGAGAGAGAGAGAGAGAGAGAGAGGGGGGAGGGAGAGAGAGAGAGAGAGAGCCAAAATTTGTTTTTTTTTTGATTTTTTTTTTGAATTAAAATAAATATAATTTTATTCGAAAGAAAGAAGAACGGAAAATAAGGCAGGCAACATCGCAGAGCACAAAGACACAAAGCAAGCTAACAACACGGGATGAGGCAATGCTAGAAAGAGCAGGCATACCAAAAGAAAGGCATACAAGCAGGCCAAACAGACAAATCATGAAAACACACAAGCACCGAAACAAGCAAAAGCCAAGAGGAGCAAGGAACACCAAAGAGACAAAAGCAACAACGCAAAGCATAAAAGCACAGAGCAAGCATATGAAAACGGGGGCGCAAAGCAAGAAACGAGCAGGCAAGCACGAAAAACAAAACATCCGACAAAAAGAAGCGGGCATACATATAGCCAAAGGGCAAAAGCACATAGAGGCACCAGGAAAAATAATAATAAAAAAAGCATCAGCAAACGGCAAACCACGAAGGCATACAAGCACCGAAACGAGCAAGAAGCAGGGAACAAAACAAGACCATAGCAGGCAAGGCAAACAGAAAGCAAAACAAACCAAAACAAACCCTCTACACCCTCCATCTAGCCTCCTAATCTAGTTCTACCCCACCTCTTCACTCCTATCAACTAAAAAACGCAAAAAGGCCAAACAAGAGAAGACGCAAAAAGCACAAGGCAAGCAACGCACATGCAAGAAGGCCGACAAACATAAAGAAAGCAACTAAGAAAGGGAAGCAGAGGAAGCAAAACGAAACAGAAGACTACAACACAACCATGCAACATGGCAACAAGAAAGGCCGACCCCAAGTCGACCCCCTAACCATCTAACCTAAATCTGACCTCCACCGCATCCATCAGGAGATGTCCTGTCCACCGGGACAAGAGAATCTCCATCATGTCCTGCTTTACTCTATCCCCCACCTAAGTTTTGTCTACCCCTTCTCCTCAGGCCGCTACTACAGATCTCGACTCTCCTAACTGGTGCTTGACTGTGATCTTCCTCCGACATTCCGAACCACTCAACCGTCCTTCTCTCACTTGTTGAGTATCATCTCGACTTCAGTTGCGCTCGTATAAACCCCATTGGGATTATGTCTCGCAATGACTTACCATCAAGTCCACCTTACATTCTTAGTTCCGCTACCTCCACCCTGTTAGCAAGGGATTCCATAATAGGCTAACACTCTGACCCATACAACATGGCCGGTCTAATTGCGACTCGATAGAATTTTCCCTTCAACTTGAGGGGGACATTTCTATCACAAAGCACTTAAGAATAAATTAACGAAACGTAAACGGGAATTAATAAAACGCGACATTTAAGCAACTAAAGCAAATTTAAGACCTACAAACGCAAATTTAATTTTAATAAATCCTAATTGACTAAAAATAATTTTCAGAAAAAGAATTATATTCTTTTGATTATTTTTCTATTTTTTATGATTTTTTAAAGTTTGTAAACAAGATAAATGTACGAAAATTATAAATTTTGAAATAAAAATCTAAGAAAATTACTGAAAATAGCTAAAGTTGAAAGGTTGTATGAACGCAATAAAGAACGCAAAGAAAAGATGCTAAAAGAATAAGCGATAGAGAAAAAGGAAATAAACGCATACGAATTGCTATTGGATAAAAGAGCTTAAAAATGTTAAAAGGATTGTTGTTGCACCCTTGGACGTAAAAGTCCCAAGGGCGCAGTGGTGTGAGTGTGTTGTGTTGAGACGTTAAAAGGTTGATGCTTAGGTTGAGGTCAGGGGTTCGAGCCTTGCCACCCCTGACTTCCGTGGCTTCCCTTTTTACTTTTTGCAAAAAAATTTAGAAACAAAGTTGTTAAGCAGCTGAAAATAAGCTACTTTTGTGAAAACAACTTTTTTCAAAATCACAAATAAGCTAGAAAATAGCTTAATACTATGACAGATAACACTTAACTAAATTTTGCTTTTTTACAAAAAACTCAAAGAAACTAATAAGCTAGAATAAGCTCAAACAGAATCAAAATTAACCTAATAAGCAAGTAGGAACAAGAATTAAGCTAAAGTTATAAGCTATAAGCTAGAAATCCTAAAAAGTACTGATGTTGCAAAATAGTTTACAAAACACCAAATTTGAGCTTATTTTTAAGCTCACAAACAGATCCTTATGGACTAGTGGTTTGAAAATCTTAAAAGCTTGACCTCTAAACTATTTAAAACAGCCATTGAAATACATTTTGAAATCTAAATAAGCTAAGAAAAATCTAGCTGAAAAAGGCTTTTACACTCAGTATGTACTGAGTGTTATTTTTGGTTTTTAAAGACAAAATGCTAAAAGTAGGCTTAAAAACAGATGACCAAATAAGCTCTTTAAGCTAAACTAAGTTCAAACATATTTAAACTACCCTAGAAATCTACTTGTGCACAAAATTTTAAAAGCTGAATCCTACTTTACCTATTTGAATTTAAAGCTAGAAAATGGCTAAAAACTATTTTTCTTATCTGATGCAGTTTGCAATTTTTTTAAAACAAAACCTAAAACTAACAAATGCAGACCTAAAGACTATGTTGCTACACTCTTAAAATACCAAAATAAGGACAAAATAACTAAAAATAGCAACTAGAAACAATCCAAGCTTAAGGGGCTTAATGATCTGAGCTTAATCACTCAGATTAACACAATCTACACACAAATTTGTCAAAAACTGATTTAAGAAATCTAAAGCCTTAAAATATGATCTATAACTAAAATATGGATGATTAAAATCAACCAAAGTAGGAAGAACTAACTACCAGTGACTAACTTTTAGGTTAGTACTGTCTTGAACCAAACACCCCCTTTAGAAATTTTTAAGCTCATATTTAGCTAAATAAATGAATGAGAAATAAAGTTACAAACTTCAGTTACCAGGATAATAATAAGCAATAATTAGACCTAATGACAGATTTTAGCAACTTAATAAGCCGGGGGAAATAATAAGCTAACAATTAACTAATATTTTTGTTTTTATGACTGTTTTATAACAAATAAGAGTAAACTAAGATTTAAGCTATTAATTGAACTAATTAAGCTTTTAACAACTATATTAAGCTAATATAAGCTACACTAATCAACAATAAGAAAATAATAAGCAGTTTAAAGCTAAACTACAGTTTAAAGCTAGAAAAGGTAAATTGAAACTTACAGACGCCTCTGCACAAAACAAGGCTGTTAAATGCTCTTATGAGCTAATCAACAAGCTCCAGCTTATCCTAGGATAAGCTGGTGTGGTCTTGGAAACCCATCCAAATCTTGTTTCCCTTCCATTTTAAGCTGAGGTAAATTTGAGAGTGAATTTGAGTGCTAATAAGCTCAGTTAAGCTTTTAGAGCTTAATTGAGAGTGTAGCTAGCTTATGAGTGAATTAGACAACTTATTAAGCTTATATGAGTAAAAAGAGCTTTTATCAAACCATTATGAATTCAAGTAAAATATGAAATAATAATTAAACAATATGAAAAGTAACTTTTATTGCTAAAATAATCTGATTACAAGCTTGTGAAAAAGGAAGATTACATTTAAATGAAAACAATAAGCTAAAAATTACATAAGCTAAAGCTATCTAAAAATTACACTAAAACTACACTACTTCTAGATATTCCACTCTGTGTGATTAAGCCGTTTATTTATAGCCTTGAGGAGAAGGTTATGGGTCTTCATACGCTCCTCCCTCCTCTCATCTTAACCCTTCACTCATAACCGCTTCTATTCTTCAAATCTTGACCGTTGGATCTTATGCCACGTGCAACAGCCAATGGGAGACTTGAGGATCGCTAGGGTGTCATTCCTTGGTGTCAAGTGTCTAGTCATAAGGGAGCGTGTGAGAGGTTGGTTTAACCCCTGTTGCTCTGTAAAAGTGAAAAAGAGAGGTAAAGGGGTAGGAATAATAAAATAGTTAAATTTGAGACCCGTTTTTGTGGCTTTTGACCCTTTGACCTTGTGTTATAAAATAGGGGCTTACTTGGCTTTATGAAACGGATGGCCAGGGGTTTATGAATTGGGCATGTGAAAGTGTTTTATAACACTTAACGATTGTTAAGTGAAAGTTTAATAATAATCCTTTGGTTTAGTATTGTGAAAAAATAATGACCGTTATCCTTATGATTGTTTTAAGAGCTAATGGTGTTATAGTATATTTTGACGGTTTGGGAATTTAAGGTTTAAACAGGTTTGTCCTTGGATTATTTACTTGATAAAAGCACGACCTTGCCCTCGCTTTTCACGCTCTTTCATCTCGTGCCCGGTTTAGTGGATCCTTTTGTTTTAACTTTTTGTCTATTTCTTTAATCCGTACCTGCACATACACAAACACAAAAACAAGCAAATACATTGTATTTTTCACACGTTTTTGGCTATTTGGGTTCGTTATATAAGGTAAAAGGTATGTGTAAAATAGCACATACCAAATTCCCCCATACTAAGGTATTGCCGTGTCCTCACGCAATGTAATAAATACATGTTTAAAACTAAAAATTCCAATCCCCCTAAACTAATCACCTCGAAAAGTAGCTAAGTGCTCATCTAAAGGGATTAAGGAATCAATAGTATAAAACACCCTGTTTTTCCATTTTCAACATTTTTTTTCCATTTTTTACTTTTTCATCACTTTCCATACTTCAACACTTCTTATCATTATGCTTTTGATAATAGTAAGGATTATGGAACTAGCAAAATAAATTCATCGTCCCCAACTTTCACTTTTCCATACTAAGCTTAAAAACAAGATCATTGTCAAATACAAGTCATGATATAAAGCTACTCATAATTACTAATTGTGTATTTACTTTTCTCCCGAAATCCTAAGATTGTTTCTTTAAGATTTACTTAAGTCATATACACACAGGCCTCATTTAGGACATTGGGTGGTGCGTGGATATGTATAGTCAGGAATTTGATAGGAGTATGGTGGGGGGGGACGGGTGAAAATGAGTAGTAGGGTGAAGCTTCCAGCCCTACACCCAGAGTGAAAAACCGATGAAGGTGAACGAATTTTTGGCTTTATGTTGCTTTGGCCCTTAATTCATGTCATATACCCTACGAGCTGCTTTAAGACATAAATCAAGTAAATTATTACACCATATACCATTAGTCTCTTAAGTTGAAAAATAATAAGCAACATTTTCCAATCACTAATTTTATAAGTACCATATACCCTAAGGCTCTTTAAGGTACAAATAATTTCATGATTGGTATTACTTTTGCCATATACCCTTAGGCTCTTTAAGGCAAAAAGTAATAAAATGATTAACTCTACTCCTGCCATATACCCTAAGGCTCTTTAAGGCATAAGTAAAGCAATAAACATGTGATGCATATAATAAGCCAAAATTCGAATCATCAACTTCCAAATCAAAGGAAAGTTACTAAAATTAAATTGAACCGGACAGCCTTATTTATTAAACATTTATGCATATAAGTGAAACAAGCTAATGGGAGAAAAAGCCACAATTAATACTTATGAGCTTGAAAGAAAACCAACTATTCCACGTTTAGTATCATGACTTATAATTAACTCTATCTTTTCTTGTTCTTCGCAATTTAAAATCTCTAAGAAAGAAATTCGCGAATGCTTAGCCTAGCGAATTAAGATCGACACTTTAACAAGTCACATAGACTGGCAACAATCTAACTCTAAGAAATCTAGGAGAGGCTGCATAATGGAGAAGCCTACATAAGACTAGAACAAACTACGATTTATATGTTAAGTAAAAAAGCAAGGGATAAAATCGGTCGGATCAAATTAATTTCTCATTACTCACCATAAAATTGTTGTCACAACAACCGTAGTTCATTACTTTATTGCCAACATTTATCACTTTTTTCCACATTATCATGCACAAATTTTTAATTTTTTTTTTGCTATTTTTCAACATAAATCACAGTATTTGGTGGTGGAGGGGGAAGAGCGGGGGGTGTGTACGGAGAACAACGTCGGGCGGAGGCATAATCAAATCGGATAGATTCCGCCCCATAGGGGCTAAAACGACACATTCCTCAATGGTGAGATTCCCGGCCTACGAATTTCAAATGCAGTGAATCTTGATATAAAGGGGTCGCTACCAAGATCAAAAGCCTGTGGTATATTAAGTAGGCTGAAGATATGAACGTTAGACATAAGATTAAAGGGGATATCGATTTTCCCAATATAGAGGGGCAAGGGCGTAAGGTAATTGGAAGAGCTAGTGAACGATGGACAAAACACCGTAGCACGAGAAGCCTTTAAAATCAGGGAATCCAAGGGGGGGACAAGAAACGCACAAAACACGAAACAGAGAAAGGAAAAGGGAGGCAGCCCCCCTTACATTAATTGTCTGTAAATAGATAAAAGATAGAATTCTTGTTTTTGTTAACCGAGGTGTGCGTGCGGGTCGTTTCGGGGGGGGTACTTATACTTAGGAGGGGGAGGGGAGGGGGTATAGTGGGGAGTGAGTGGGAGGGGGTGAGGGAGGGCGCTATGGGGGGGGGGGGGGGGGGGGGGTTAACAAAAACATAGCATTGTGCTATCGTGACGTTATGCGAGAGGAAGAGTCTACAATTAATGTAAGGGGGCTCGCCTCTTTTCCTTTCTCGTGTTTCGTGTTTTGTGGTTTTTGTCTAGGATTGCCCGATTTTAAAGGCTCTCGTGCTCGGTGTTTTGTCCATCGTTCACTCGCTCTTCAAATCCTTAGCATGCTTATATTGGGAATCCGATATCCTTAATCTTATCGTCTAACATTTATCTATTAACATACTTAATAAACGGCTTTAGATTTGCGTAGAGACCCCTTTATATCAAGATTATGCATTGAAATTAGTATGGGGGAATCTCACATTGAGGACAATGTGTAGTTTTAGTATGGGGGAATCTATCGATTTTGATTATGCCCTCGACCGTTGGTCTCACGTAACCTCGTTTTCCACCAAAACTATGTGATTTAAGTTGATAAATAGGTCAAAAAAAATAATAAAAATTTGTGCTATGATAAAGTGGAAAAAAGTGATAAATGTTGAATAAAGTAATGAAATAAGTGATTGTGACACAAATTAAAAGGTGAGAGGTTAGAAATAGTATTTTGATCCGATCCGGCGATTTATACTTAGCTATTTTTCCTAACATATTTAAAAACGAGTTTGATTCTAGTCTTATGTAGGCTTATCCAATATGCGAACTCGATTTATAGAGTTAAGATTGATGCCAGTCAATGTGACTTGTTAAAGTTTTCGATCTTAATTCTGCTAGTCTAAGCATATCGCGAATTTCATTTCTTAGAGATATTAAATAAGCGAAGAACAAGAAAATGTAGAGTTAATTATAAGTCCATGATACTTAACGTGGTAGAATAATTGGTTTTCTTTCAAGCTCATAAGTATTGATTGTGGCTTTTTCTCCCATTAGCTTGTTTCACTTATATGCATAAATGTTTAATAAGTAAGGTTGTCCGGTTCAACTTAATTTTTAGTAACTTTCCTTTGATTTGGAAGTCGATGATTCGAATTTTGGCTTATTATATGCATCAAATGTTTATTGCTTTACTTATACCTTAAAGAGCCTTAGGGTATATGGTATGAGTAGAGTTAATAATTTTTATTACTTTTTGCCTTAAAGAGCCTAAGGGTATATGGAAAAAGTAATACTAATCATGAAATTATTTGTACCTTAAAGAGCCTTAGGGTATATGGTACTTATAAAATTAGTGATTATGATGCTTAGTTATTTGCACCTTAAAGAGCCTAAGGGTATATGGTGTAAATAATATTACTTGATTTATGTCTTAAAGAGCCTTAGGGTATATGACATGAATTAAGGCAAAAGCAACAAAAGCCAAATTTCAGTCACTTCATCGGTTTTCAAGGATAGGGGTGGAAGCTAAATTTTATTTTTAACCGTCCTGCTTTATTTTTGGAATTAATAAGTATCGAAACAAGTCTTAAAGAGCCTTCGGGTATATGACTAAAGTAAAATCTTGAGATACAAAATTAGGATTTTTGGGAGGAAAAGTAAGTGCACAATTAGTATTTATGAGTAGTGTTAGAATCATGACTTGTATTTTACAATGATCTTGTTTTTAAGCTTAGTATGGAAAAGGGAAAGTTGGGGATGATGAATTTATTTTGTTCCATGATCCTAAGAATAATGTTATGGAATGATGAAGTATGGAAAGTTTTGAAAAATCACAAAAATGGAAAAATATTTAAAAATAGGAAAACGGGGTGTTTTAAAACTTGAGATTTCTTAACTTTCTCCACAAAAGACTTTACTACTTTTTAAAGGATTAGTTTGGGGAGGTTTTGAGGTTTTTGTTTTAGAACATATAATATTGCGTGAGGACACGGCAATCACTTAGTTTGGGGAATTTTGATATGTGTGAAAACACATATCCGTTTTATATCAAAAATGACCCGTAAATGATCAAATTGTGCAAAATATGCTTGTATATTGCTTGTTTTGTCATTTGTGATGTGTAGGTACGGATATTGCAAAAATCACAAGAAAACGATCAAAACCGAGCAAAAATGAACACCAGACGGAAAACAGTGCACAAGAGCCAGGAGTTTCTAGCAACTGGTCAACAAAAGTCAAGCTTTGGTCAAAGCTTGGTCAAACAAAAAATGCCAAAACCCTCAAAATACCACAAAAGCCCTTAATGTTAAACCAAAATTCATAAAAAACCCTAAACCCTAACACCGGTAGTCCCTTAACTAACGGTTGTTAACTTTTAATAATAAACCCTTTTTACCCTAAACCTTATACCCGGCCTATCCCATTTATAATAACCCAGGTCAAAGCCTGCCATTTAACTCAATCAAATAAAAACAAACGAGAAAAGGGCACCAAATGTTCACCCATCTCCCCCAAATTTACCCTGCTCAATTAATGAAGATAAACTTACGCCCTTCTCATCCAACGTGGCCTTAAATGATTCCAAGTACCAAGCGCCATATCATCAAAGCAAAACGTCATCAAAAGCTCATGATTGGTTTCTGCCACAAGGAGTGCCACACGGATGCCAAAGAAACATACAATTTTGGGAATTTTGCACTAAAATGAGTGTAAAAGAAACACATCCACCTTCCAATGATTGGATTGCCACGCTGGCAATCCATGTGCTACATTCCAATCTAACAGCTAAGATTAAAGATCAAATGATTGAAGAAAGAAAGGGCTTGGATTAAAAGGCGCGTCTAAGGGCTAGAATCTTCCTCTCTCTCTTATAAATAGAGCCTCACTCACTCACAGAAAAGGGGTGATTAGAACTAGGAGTAGGAGTAGGAGTAGGATAATTTAGTTTAGCTTATTTTAATTCAGCTTTTTATTGTCTTTTAGCTTATTGTCTTTCAATTCAAATGTGATTTTCTTTTCATTAAGCTTGTAATCAGTTCATTTCAGCAATAAAAGTTTGCTTTTCATATTGTTCAATTCCTACTTAGTGCTTTACTTTAATTCAAACTATTTTGATTATGCTCTTTTATACTCTTTTAAAGTTCAATAAGCTGTTTCTTAAAACTAATAAGCTAGCTATTTAGTCAACTAAGCTCTCAAAGCTTAGTTGAGCTTTTTATTACTAAAATCCACTCCAAAATTACCTCAGCTTTTTTATTGGATGATAAGCCAGTTTGGGAAGGGCTTATTGGACCCCCACCAGCTTGTTCTTAACAAGCTAGAGCTTGTTAATTTAAGCTCATTTGAGCATACACCTCTGTTTAGCTGAGGTGGAGGTACCTTTTCCTTTTCCTTTCTTTATTCTCTTTGCTATCCTATATTATTCTAGCTTATCTGTCAATTTAGCTTAAATCTGCTTTTTATCTGCTTATTACTGTTCATCTCTGCTTAATGTTGCTTAATTCTTTAGTTTAATGCTTGTCTAGTTCATAAGTTAGATAAAATCTTAATCTGTTAGTTAGTTTTATAAAACAGTGAAAATTTCCAAAAATATTAGTAGTTACTATTAGCCTTTCAATTTTGCTTATTCAGATGTTTAAACATTTTCATTAGGTTCATTATAAGCTGATTATCATCTGGTATCTTTAATTTAAAGTTTAAATTTGAGTTTCATAAGCTAATTATGGATTTAATTAAAATAAAGGTGTTTGGCACTAGACAGCACTAACTATGTTAATGCTGTCAAAGGCTATTAAGTCCTTTGATTTAATCTTAAATATCATTTGGAAATTTATGAGGTAAGAATTTAAGTTTTGGATTAGAGTTTATCAGCTTGTGAGTTGATTTAGAATAGTTAGTTTGAATCTGTTAGTATAGTTTCATGTAGTTAAATATTTTTATCTCAGCTGGTTCTTAGTTGTTTTTATTGCATCAATAGCTTTCAAAGTTGTGTTTTAAAGTAGTAGAATCATAGTATTAAGCACGCATTTGATAGAATTTGGTTTTAGTTCATTTTTGGTGCACACTGCATCAGCAATAAAATAGGCTATTAGCCTGTTTCTAGTTTAATTTTCAGAGGGTAAAAGTTAGAGTTAGGTCTTGATTTTTAGTTTACAAATAGCTTATAGGTCATCTTTCATTTGTTTCCACTTGTTTTGTCTTAAAAAGTTCATTTTCTTATCTTTTTGTAAGCTAAAAAGTTGCTATTTGTCTTTTCAAAACTAAAACAAAACTCAGTGCATTCTGAGTTCAAACAGTTTTCATTTACCTTTTTCATTAAGCAAATTTCTTTCAAAATAGTTTTCAAAAGTAGATTTAGAAAGCTCTTAGTTCTAGCTTTAAGTAAGTACAAGCTATTTCATCATAAGTGTTCTTTTGCTTATCCAAAAATAAGCCCATAAGTCTGCTATCTTTCTGATTGGTTTTTCAGTTTTAGCCTTAAAGCTTATTTG
Source organism: Tanacetum coccineum (assembly GCA_026074375.1). Taxonomy (NCBI): domain Eukaryota; kingdom Viridiplantae; phylum Streptophyta; class Magnoliopsida; order Asterales; family Asteraceae; genus Tanacetum; species Tanacetum coccineum. The sequence goes on along the minus strand of BQNB010016802.1, from coordinate 46,203 downwards.
GATTTTCAGCTTATGTCTTGTTTTCCTTTGCTTATTTTCTATTTAAACTAGCTTATTAGGTTAGGATTAGTATAAAAGTTGCTTTTTGTTCTTAGTTTTTAGCTTATTTCAGCCTTTTGAGATCTTAAGTTTTGATAAAAACCAAGAAAAAAAATAGTTAAATGTTTTTCTATTCCTTTTAAGCCTTTTCCAGCTTATTTCTTAAGTTTCAAAAATAGTTGCTTTTATTAAAAGTGTTAATTTTCAGTTTTTCTATAACTTTGTTTTTAAACTTTTTCAAAATAAAAACAAGAAGCCATGGGTTCGAACCCATGACCTCCTGCTTAACACTCACACGCCCCACAAACACACACTCAAACCACTTTGCTACAATAGCTCATCCGTCATCTTCTCTTTCCACTTTACTTTTAACTCCTTTTTCGTTGTTTTTTTTCTAGCCGTAGCTTATCTTTGGCTTTTAAGGGTTTTTCATTTCAGCTTATTTTAAGTTAGTATTTTTATAAAATCTGTCACTACTTTTTACACTTTTAGTAATTTTTCCAGATTTTTAGAGTAAAGTTTACTATTTTTAATAATTTTTTCATTATTAAAAACTTTAAAAAATCATAAAAAATAGAAAAATAATAAAAAAACATTTCTTTTTTATAAAATTTTCTTTTATCATAATTTAAGTTTAGGTATAAAAATTCCATTCGTAGGCTTTAATTTTAGCATAGTTGCTTAACTGTCACGTTTTTCTTATTCCCGTTACGTTTTATGCTTACGTGTTTAATTGTCATCTCTTGCTTACTTGTTTTTGTATATTTATCTACTCGTCATTTATTTTTAGTAGGATTTAGGAACCCAAATCAAAATCATTTGAAGTTATTCAAAACGCGCGATCACGAACGTTTCTGATTTTCAATTCACGCTTCGTCGAGGGAAAACGACCCGGGAGGTTTTAAAGACAACTTTGGTTAAAAGTTCATTTCTAGATCCCGACGGAAAATACTCTACTATACTATAATTTGATAATCTCCTTATATACTTTTATATTATATTATATATAGTGTGTTTGGAGCGTATCAGGGACTAAAATGATCTCCCAATAACAATTTAGCAAGGACATATGGCTAGTTGGAATCTTGTCTTATTGTTTTGAAATTCAAATTTGGCATCCAAGGTTCATAAGGGGTGCTTGTTTGGACATGAGCAAGGGGAGGGGGGACCAAAATGGTCTCCAACATTCTAGGGTACTAGTGCTTCATTTTTGATTTAATTTCCAAGTCCTCTATGCATATGCTCATATTTTAAATAAATCACGATTCACATAAGTAACGAAACGAATAACGGTATCACCGAAAATTATGAAATTTTAAATATTGCCTTGAAATATAAAAACGTGGCTATTTCCAAAATACTACAACGTTAGGTGTCCCGGTTTACTCCTGACGATGATTCTCAGATAAAAGTGGGGAAACTTCCCGCTTAAACGTAAAAGTTAAATGAAACTTTTATAATTTCAAATTATCAAATGAAAAAAGGCTAAAATATTGAACAGAAATTTGCGGGGTGTCACAATATTTGTCAATATTTCTTTCAAGAGGTCCTGTGTAAAATAAAGGATAAACATGTGCATTCCTATCTTGGTATCTACGGTTAATTTAAACTAAACTAAACAAACTAAATATGAGTCAGTCTGGTGAATACGCCGTATCATATGCATGAATACGCCGTATTGCGAGAACTGAAAATAATGTTTTTAAAGTGCATAAAAAGTAAAGTTTGATAATGTTCAGACAATCAATACGTCGTATGGTATGGAGCGGAACGCCGTATTGATGTCTGGGAAGACAGACTTGATAAAATTAAATAACATTTTGGTTTGTCTCTCGGGAAGCACTTTTGTTTACATCAAAGTCTTTAAGTTAGACTTTTCTCCAGCTTCTTTTCACCATTCCATCTCATGCACGTTAATGTGCCCACATATGAGCCATTCATCCGTCCTCGCATCTCGAATGTAATCAGGTACTAAGTTCAAGACTCCTTTGTAGAACCCTTTAAGCTTTTGTTATGAATGCAAGATTCCATTATTCTTATCTTCATCACTTACCTTTAGTAATGGTGGGATCTTGTTGCATTGCTCATCAGTGTTGTGTTTAAACCTCGGAGGTGATCGCATCATTTGCTAAGTTACTTTATCATTACCATTGTAAATGGTAATCATCCCTTCGAACCATCTTGTTTTAATTCCAACTTCTCTTAAAAATGGTTTGCCAAAAATAACATCGCCCATTCCTTCATTACGGTAAGCATCCATATTTTCTAAAACTGCAAAATCCATCACAACAGAAAAGGTTCCAACAAAAATAGGCACATTCATTAAAGCTCCTATAACATTATTCCCTTTGTATACCATCTTATCTTTCATTATAGAATTATGAAACTTTTTGGACATCACATTGACATACAATAATGGGAAAAAGTTAGCGTGCATAAATTCAAATCATATCATGCAAGAAAACTTTAAGTTGTGAGCACAATCTATATGGATCTTCTTATCATATTCACAATAACTAGGGTAATCATCAATTTCAGTATCAAGTTCATCATACCTAGTTCTAAATTGCTCAATTATTTCACCTTCCTTAATGGTGGGCATCAAATCATCACCTTGATTTCTCCTAAGCTCAAATGGTTCATTTAGATCATTTAATTCAATGTAATTCTCAAAGAAAGGGTCTAATGATCTATTTAACACCAAAGTCTTTCCCATGAGCCTAGCTTCTAAATCAAGTTCCATTCTTTCTCTCAAACTTAGCATGTAGACCCTCTTAATTAAACTACTAGCAGGTTTAACATTTGTGAAAATAATCCTTTTTTCCCCGACCCTTAAAGTAATTTCCTTTTGTAAACATCAATCTTAGCACGGGCGGTAGACAAAAATGGTCTTCTGAGGATCAAGGGCACTTTGATATCCTCGGGCATATCTAGAATTATAAAGTTTACTGGGAAAACCAATTTACCAATACCTACAAGTACGTTTTCAGTAATTCCTTTAGGATATTTCACAGTCCTATCTGCTAATTTAACTGTCAACTTAGTGTGAGCTAATTCGCCTAATCCAAAGTTAAGGTAGATCGAGAGAGGCATAACACTAACGCTAGCTCCTAAGTCAACAAGGCCATTATCAATGCATACATTATTAATAAAGCAAGGTAAAGTGAAACTCATTAGGTCTTTCTCCTTTCGAGGTATGGAAGCTTTAGAGTAAGCTTCTGAGAATTGTGCTCCATATAATACCTTCTTTTCTTCACAGTGGTACCCATTCAAATGACTTGGAAATGGAATCGTCGTCTGTCTTGTCTCGTACATTAATGTATGGTTATTTTCAGTGGATACGGCGTATTGGAAGGATCCAATACGGCGTATCGGGCATGATCAGCTTCAATAGTAGTTGAAATCAACTTGACTTGATCTCCCGGGTTTGCTTCAGTAGAGCTACGTAGACTTCCAAATCCTTTTTCTTGTAGTACCTTGCTCATTTGCTCGATTTGAATTTACAATGTTTTAATCAATGCTCCTTGGTTTCAAATGGCAGCATCCGTCGAAGCTCGGATTTCCTTAATCAAATTGGAGTTTACTTCATGTCTCTTTGCTGACTCACTCATGAATTTGCTCAGGGTATCTTCCATAGATTTCCTTCGCTCTTGGTATGAAGGATTTGCGTTGTTCCTTTAATAGAATCTTGGAGCTGCTGCTCTATATCCCCCTCTTAAAAAGGTCCACCAAATTGTGTGTAGTAAGCTTTTTCTAGATTTTTCCCTTCTTTTTTAAGTGGGAAATCTTTGGTGTAATGGGTCCCTTTGCATTGTTCGTATCCAACTTGAGCAGCATAGACTTTTTCATTCACTCTCTTGATCTCTCTTCCTAGATTATTGAGTTATGCTTGTATAGCTACCAATCCGTCAGAAGTTTCAGCACTTCTTGACCTAGATGTTCCATTATGCCATTTTTAAAGTATTCAACCATTTCTTGAATGGCCACCTTTGCATCAGCAGCAGTCTTAGATGGTATTGCACCTCTTGAATCAAGAATTTGTCGAGTAGGAATTCCCAATCCATTATAGAACAAGATTACCTCTTGCATCTCTGTTAAATAATGTTGAGGACACTTCATCAAGAATTCTTTAATTGCTCCTATGTTTGGTAAAAGTTTTCATTAGGTTCTTGCTAAAAGTTGTTTATTTCCTCCATTTTCTTTGCAGTTCGAGCAGGTGGACAATATTTGTTCAAAAATTTTATTTTAAGACCATCCCAAGTTGTAATTGAACCAGTTGGTTCGTTTCTCAGCCAACGGCTTATGGCTCCAGTTAAGGACATAGGGAATGCTCTAAGCATCACTTGGTCTATAGTAATATTTGGAATGTAGAATAGATCGATGATGTTAAGAACTTTCTCAATGTGTTTGTTTGCATCTTCATGATCCGAACCGCTGAAGGTGTTAGTACCTAGTTCCTTGAGAAATTGCCCCTTTAGTTCAAAGTTATCCTTGTCTTCAATTTTGGGCCTAGCAACCCCCGTTCCATAGTCAGCCTAGGTCTTGCTCATGTATTGCTCCATTGTTTCTGCCATTGTTTCCGCAACTTCTTCCTCTGAGTATTCTTGGTCAAAAAATAAATTAAAATCAGGCGATCTCAATTCATTAAGACTTAGTGTCTTGAAGTGCTTCCTAGATGATCAAAATTCTCGTCCTGGATTCTTGAAAGGTGTGAATAGTTCGTTCGTTAAACTCCTTGTCATGCAATACTTTAAACAAGGGATAAACAATCAGTAGGATAGGCTCTTTAGGATATAAACTTTTTTAGCACAGAAATCAAATGATACAGACCAAGTAATCTAGATATCAGGATATCTCTCCATATCGTGTTTTATATTACTGGACCAATAGGATCACAAATAACGTTCTGTCTTTGTATTTGAATTATGAGCTTAGTTGGACCAGTAGGTGACCCGTTTATGTTTCAGCAATCACTCTCTTAATTAACTGATTAATGATTTAAATAGTGGACTTCCAGTTAATAAAAAACACCGTCAAACAATAAGTGGGTAAAGTCCTGGTGGGCTAGGGTTTTAACAGGATCACCACTGCTTGATTCCCTAAGATAGATTATAATTAAACTAAAGGATGCTTTATGCGGATGCGTTAATTGTGACATGATTAATCGTGTATAGGTCTTAGGATGATGTCCCGCCTAAGTATTAAGAATGATATGCTGCTTCAAGATAAGTAAATCATTGCACTAAAACAAACAAACGGACATTGAACTGGATTTAATATGGCTAATACAGTTTTTTTTATTCATTTAGATTGTACCGGGTTTTCTATCTTTTATTTTCTTCTGTGTGTTTTATTGTTCTATTGAATGGATAATTGTCTACACAAACCTGTGCCAGTCTATCAGCTGAAACACCCCCCCCCATATCATTGGGACAAACGTATATAGCATTGGTTTAAACAAGTAAATAGACTAATTAGAGCTAATTAAAATACTGATAGATTTAGGATTATTGGTTTCACTCTTAGTGTTTGACACCCTACTTACCGCGGAAATCTATCTTGACCGTGTACACTGCTTGTTAAATGTTGTTTTAGGTTTTTTGGCTTAAATATAAATTAATACTGATAATAAATAATTGACCCTATTCGACAGAACATTAGGTTATTTGGCGCCGCTGTCGGGGAGTGTATTAATTAAAACCTTATTTTTATTAGTTATTCTAACCATTAATTAGTTTAGTTTAGTGTAATCTAATTATTTATTTCTGTTTGTATTTATTTGCATTGTGTGTTTAAAATTGTTTGTTTAAATTCTCGCATTTAATTGTTTTTAAATAGTATTCTGTTCTGACTGATCACCTAATATGCCGTATCCACCAGTTGGATACGACGTATCAAACCTTCTACCTAGAACAGCGTATTGAGTTTTACAGTCTAAACGACGTATCTGTTCTTCCAAACAATACGTCGTATTCTGTGAATTCAATACGGCGTACTAGTATTCAATAAACCTATACGGCGTATTCAATAACTATATTGATTATGGCGTATCCGGTCAAATGTATGTAGCCAAACCAAAAGTCTATTTGTTTCGTTTCTACATTGATTTTCTCTCATCAGGACATATCCTACTGGATGTATTGTCATTGTTTCAGTGTTGTGAATGACAAGAGTCTATAAGGAAACTACTCTCACCTTTTGAAAAACCAAAACAAAAATTTCGCTCAAGAAGGAGGCTTTTCGATACACCAAGTCTCGCATAATCGAATTCACCTTAGTTCGATCACGTTTTTGACATCGAGGAACAATCAGAGGAAGAAGTAAGAGAAACAATGATGGAAACAATGGAGCAGTACATGAGCAAAACCCGAGGAGATTACGGGTCGGGCATTACTAGGCCCACGATTGACATGTACACCCACTTTCGATTTGAAGGGGGCACCCCCCCTATTTCTTAAAGAACTTCATGACAATACTTTAGTGGCTCAGAACACGAAGATGCAAACGAGCACATCGAGAAGGTTCTAGAGATTATTGACTTATTTCACATCTCAAAGATAACTCAAGATCAAATCATGCTTTGACCCTTCCCTGTATACCTCACTAGAGCCGCAAGCAGATGGCTAAGGAACCAGCCATCAGCTCGATTACAACCTGGGAAGTTCTTAAAACTAAATTTCTAAACAAATACTGTCCACCTGCCCGTACCGCAAAGAAAATGGAGGAAATCAACAACTTCCAGCAAGAACCCGATGAAAGCCTTTTTCGTGCATGGGAAAGATTTAAAGAATTGCTGATGAAGTCCCCTCAACATTACTTAACCGACATGCAGGAAGTCATCTTGTTTTATAATAGGCTCAATGTTCCAACTCGACAAAGTATGGGATTTAAACGGGTGTCATTTCCTTCAAAACTTGCCGTTGATGCTAGAATAGCCATCTAAGAAATGGCTAAATACTCCCAGATAAATGGCACAATGGAACATCTTCAAGGACCAGAAGTACTAAAACTTCTGACGGGCTTGCTGCTATCCAAGCCCAACTCAACAATCTCAGACGAGAAATAAAGAAAGGAAATGAGAAAGTATACGCTGCTCAGGTCGGATGCGAACTTATGCAAGGACCCACACAATGTTACACCCCCAAAATCCACAATGCAGCGGAGTACCACTTTGGGGTGTACTTCTTAGTTCATTCACACAGTTATAGAAACTCGACCTCAAAGAGACGTTTAATAAAATTCACATGCGATTTAAATAATTCAGAGTAATTTCAGGTTCCTAATACATTACCTTTTTAACAAAAGTTACAAGTGTTTAAACATGACTCTTTGTATATTTAAAGAAAAATGATTACTCGAATGTGAAGAAAAACCAAGCCTTTAAAGTTTTGATATCGCGCATCCAAATGCTCCCAATGCTCAGCTAACAAGATATAACCTGAGAAAATACATGCAAAAACATCAACAATAATGTTGGTGAATTCATAGGTTTAAGTAAAAACAGTATTGAAATTACTCAAAATAATGTTCTCAGTAAGCAAACGTAGCGTTTTACAATATTTATAAGTATTCTTTCCGAAAAAATCTTTTTAAAGTAGTGATTTAAATAAACTTAGGTAATGTTCAGAAGTGGACCACAAGAATTAAGTAATGTAGACAAGAGAAACAAATTCACCAAGTCTAAATGAAATATATATTATTGCACTAAGCTCATGACCTCGAAACCTTAACAAGTTTGTGCCCCAAATGTATAGGATGCTTGCCCACATCCTAAAAGTACTCCTCCAATGTTAAAATGCACATGATCAAACTTGTGACCCCAAAGAAAGGTGGGGATTGTCAGTCCCGATAGATCTACCCATAACATTCGCGCTTACTACAATAGCAATTAACGGTTCATGATAAGTAGGGACTTAATGGCAATAAGGCAACTTATGCAATAATATTCAGGCATTAATCTGGATAGCATACAATTGAATAACACTTGTGTCCAATGTAAAACAAGTAATGTGTTCAAAACTCTCAGTTTTCATATATAAGAATTCAGTGATCTCAAATCATGTAGTAAGCAAATCAAGCTTTAGTAAATTCATGAGTAAACAACCATGTATTAAAAGTCATGTAACGCTTAAGTAGTAGTAATCAATCTGTGGGCCTTAGTAAATCGAGCATGCTATTCTCACCTCGAAAAACAGTTTATGGAAACCATAGAAAAGAAATAGATGGGGCTATGAACTCTCGTAGGTAGAAAGTAGTCGGGACAGATCACATAAATGAGAATTAACCACCAACACAATACAACCACGACCTAAAATTAAGTTGGAGCGTATATAAATTTCACACTTATAATAAAATGTAACGTTAATACGAGTAAATAGATACATATTTATATATATTGGCATGTAGTAATATCCTATGCATAAGAATCCATGATTGAGAACCACTAAAAATGCCACACTTATATTTTTGAAATTTTACCGGTTTTTACTACCCATCTATATATGTTATTAAACCTCAGTAGCTTCCCCTAAAAATCATAGCCAATTCTAACCATTTTTGAAAAATACAAACAATGAAACTTATCCAAAACCAGGGTCTGCTCTAGACTTTGAAAAAAGTTTTGGGCACCAATCTGACTATCTTAACCCTTACAGAATATTCTGAAAAAATCAGAGAGGTTCAAAATATTATGAAGATGCTACAGTTTAAAATTTCGTCACGAAAAATATTAAGTTTTGACCGCCTGCACTCATACATCTTTAAAATCGAATTTATTGGGCAGCAAACACAGTTTTGGACACTTTATCTTGGTACTAGGTTTTGACTCACTTTCACATTCTGGAAATCATCAAGGCCTAGCTCGTTGGAAAGTAGACTCGAAGTACTTAATCATAGGTCCTGAAAATCTAGAAAAGCTATTGGCATGACCAAGTTACACTACTCGCAAGATGAACTAAAATTATGCACAAAAACGACGTGTGCAGAATTTTGCCGAAACAATTTTCCAACTTCAAATCGCCATATCTTTTTTTTTTTAAAGAGTGGAAAGCCCAAATTTTTACTGTCGTTATAACGACCACTACCACCTAACCTCTTAAAATCCAGTTTACAAATACAATGCTCATTGCCAATTTAAGCCTAACTTTCTGGTCTAATTGAGGGTTATAAAAAACCTTACAAATCCTCAAATTTTCGCATCAAACACGCTTCCATATCTCAAAACCTAACCTAATACATCTATTAACTCACCAATCTCGCCAACAACATAAGAATCATAACATGCATTCTAATCCATAGATTCTTAAACACAACCAACCTACATGCAAGTATATATAAAAATTAAACAATACAAAAACTAAAAAAAAGACTTACAAGATAATAAGGAAGTAATTAGATGATCAAAACCACAAACCCTTGTGGTCTTGGTGACTTGTCCGAACACAAGAACAACAAAGGAGGACCCGAAATCTTGATTTTATCACACCAAGTTTTGTACACACGCTCAAAATCAACTCCTTAATATACCAATTATACTCAATTAGATCAAACCCTTAAAAAACAAAATCTTTAAAATCAAGAATCTTGTGAGAGAAAAAAAATTGCATGGTGGTTTATTGGTTATTAGGGATGATTATGGTTTATTGTAGGATTGATTTGGAAGTAAATGATGAAGATTTGGTTGAGTTTTAATGGTGGTGATGTGGGCTTTGGAGGCTGCTGTGTCAAACCAGGAACAAGAAAGAGGGAGAGGAACCGGTGTTTCCTTTTTATGATATTATATGTGTTTTTGTGTTTGAGTAGGCTAACAACTCTTATAAGAGTTTAAGTTAATAAAAAAATAAGTGTAGAGTATTTGTTTTGGGCTTGGAACCGGCCAAAGAAAAAGGGGGGGGATGAGGGAAAGATGGGCCAAAATTTTCTATTTATCCATTACTTAAGCAAAAACAGTAAGATAGCTTAAAATGAGAAAAGGGAAACTTACAAGTGACCTTTGCTCAAAACAAGGTCCAAATGCTCAATGAGCTTAAATCTACAAGCTCTAACTTATCCAAATAAGCTAGTGAATACCCATAAGCTCTTCCATTATAAGCTTATCATCTATTAAGCTTAAAACCAAAAATTTTGAGTATATGAAACAATAACTTTCATAAACTTTTGCAAAAACTTTAAATAAGTTAAAAACAGATTATATAAGCTTAAGAAGCTTATAGAAATGACATGTAAACAAAAATAAGCTTAATTGCATAAAGATTTAAAGAAGGACATATTTGCATAAAACCAATAAACTTGAAATTTCATTAAAATATTAAAAGGTTACAAGGCTTTTTGAAAGTTAAATAATAGAATTTTAAAGACAAATAAACATTAAAAGTAAAATTAAAACTACTCCTAGTTAAGTTCTTAACTCTGTCTTCTTCTTCCTTTATATAGTTGAGTAGGTGTGCTAGTTGTGCTAGTTATGTGAGAGGCTTCAAAGCTCAATCTCAGCCTTCAATTCTTTCTTGGTCCCCAATCAAACAATCTCAACCCTTGAATTTTTTTGGCATTTACCCTTGACGAATGGGGGAGCTAGGGATTGCCAGCTTGTTTTCTTGTTGTTTTGTGGTGGGGGAGAGGTTTTTTTTGTTATAGGGTGAAGTGGGGTAAGGATTTGGAGTCTTGTTGCAGAGGCAGTACACACACAAGAGGTGTGAAGGGGATAAACAGTAACTGGCGGGAAGGTTTTAACTAAGTGAAAGTTTTGATTGGTTTGGAAAAAGTAGTCCCTGAACCTATATATGTCTATTGCAGAGTTGGTCCTTGTGGTGTATAAGGGATTTGGGGAGTTAACACTTTTAGTCCCTAAGTTCATATTGTTTTGTTTCACTCATGGTCCTTAAGGGACTAATGGTGGGATGACAAAAGGACCAACCATAAAATTTATAAGGACCAACCATGTAATGACTTTAACAGCCATTTAAGTGGGCTGTTAAGTGGTAAAAAGGGATGGGCTTTTAGTTGGGCCTGTTATATGGTTTTGGATTTAGGAAATGGATTTTGGACTTTTAATAGGTTTAAGGGTTTATTAATAATAGTGGGCTGACCCGGCCCACTAAAATGGGCACAGGTTGGCTATCTTTGACATTTTTGCGTTTTTAGGTTTGTTTTTCCATGCTCTTTCTAATGTCGTATCCCGGGGTTGACTTTGACTTCGTCTTGACTTCATTAAATGCACAAACGTTGTCAAGTCGATCCGGAAATGTCTGTTTTAGCTCCGTTTTCAACCCTTTTGTACCTTTGACTTTGGTTTTTCGCGCTCTTTCCAATTCCGCTCTCGGTTTTGTCTGGTTTGGCTTCGTTTTTGTCCTTTAGTGAATATCTGGTACCTGCACTGTATAAACACAAAAAGAAGCATATTTATGGCATTTTATGTGCGTTTTTGGTCGTTTAGGGTCGTTTTATTAAGTAAACGGTATGTGTAATTACACACATACCAGTTACGTAAATTGTGTACGTTTCGCGATAAAATTTCATTTAGGTATACCCGGAACCACCATAATTAAGCTACGCTTCAACAAATGCTTATTTTTATTTTCAATGACCAAAGTTTATAAAATTTTACCACATTTATACAAATGGGACGCCCCATATATCAACAAATGGACCAAGACATACAAATTGCAAGTATACATTTTAATTAACAAGACTACACTTTACATTATATTTTATACTTTCATTTCAAGTAATACTTTCCTTATTTACAAAGAAAATGACTAGCCAACACTATCCTTAAAACCATGGGATGTTCTACATCTTTAGGAACATAAGGACATAAGCATTAATAAGTAAGGACCATGTACAAGCTAAACCTAGCTCATGACTAGTGGTTTTGACCACTAGTCATCCTCATTTCACTCCCATGGTTCCCAACCATCCCCCCTGGACTCTTTTTGGATATTTTTGACTAAGTTAACTCATCCTTGACTAGCTTATATACTTATACTTGCATACACTAGGAAAGATAACATTCACTCTTCAACACTTAACAAAAATCAAACTCCATTCTCTCTTTTCCTCTCTTATAAGCCACGGCAAACAAACCCCCTTTTATAAAATCCATAGCTTGATTTTCTAAGACCATACAAGCATTCACATATCATATCTAAGATACCTCAAGGTGTTTAGAAGGATCGGTTTAAGCATTTTCAAGGTTTAAGCAAGGAAAAGCAAGATTAGGGTTTTGTGGTTAATTAGGGTTTTCTAATTGTGGAAGCTAGGGTTTAAAATCTAAACAAGGGTTTAGAGCATATTTCTCATCATCATACATCACTCTAAGGTTATCTAAAAGCCCTCATCTTTTCATTTTCATGATTTTATGTGTATATGATACTTATATAGTTAATCACCATTTAGGGAATGTTTTAACATGTAAAATGGAATTTTACTTGTGATTATGGTTTTGTACACTTTTACATATGTTATGTTGTTGGTAATATCATGTTAAAATGGATATATAAGTGTTGTACCATGATGGTTTAAGTATAAAAAGTGTATATACAAATTAGGGTTTTTAAAGTTTACTTAATAAGTTACAAGTAAAAGTGTTGTAAATGACTTGTTAAGAACTTGTGATCTTGTTATCTTGGACAAAATATGGGATAACCATGGACTAGGGACCCTAGGTGTGTGAGACATGTGAAGTTGAGAGTTGTAATGGACTTGTAACAAGATGATTAAACTAAAAGATACAAAAACTAGGTTTAAACATGTTTTTATGAAAAACATCCAAACTTTCTGTTTTAATTCGACACATGACCTGTTCATTTTATATTTTTATAAAATAGTACGTCTCATGATGATTCCAAAAAGGTAAGAAACTCGAAAAACGGATTAATAACGAAAAAGATACGTAGTTTACAAGTTATACGTTAATTAAACGCGTTATAAAAGAGATTTTATAAAAACAAGTTATAAACCACTACTGATATATAAGGTTTATTATTTTTCTCAGATCACACATATTTTTAGGATTCCAAAACGATAAGAATCGTAATTTTTCAATTAATAACGAAAGAGTTATGAATTACGCGAGATTATATACTTAAATGTATAAAAATACTTTTATAAAACTATTTTTATAAAAGTTACTGTTCATCTCAGATTTATACATTTTGAAAACATCATTAATATGATAGAACTTTTAATAACAAAGACGTGCTCGAAAGAATCGCTAAAAACGGAGCTATAACGGATAAAATACGACATTTACGAGTTTTACGACAACTAAAACTATAAAAATAACTTTATAACTGGTGTGAACAGTAAAAAGTACTGTTCACCAGTAGTTCAAAAATATGAAAATGTAATATTTTGATAACTCGTCTTAATACGAAAGCGTGGACATAAGAAACGTAAGAAACGGGCTTAAAACGAAGAAATTGCGTCGTTTTTACTATCGAACTATTTATAAACGTTTTAACTTTATAAACATGATTTCACTAAAACAATTAGATGGTGATTAGCTATATAGAAATATACATGTTAGTAGTTACCCAATGTGATTAGTACTTATACGACCTATATTGGATTAGGTTGCATTCGATCATTACCGTGACGCATTTTCTGTGATACACTTGATATACGCTCACTCAAGGTGAGTTCATAGCCCCACGTTTTACATGATTTTGTTTTATAAGTTTTTGGGGTGAGAAACATGCATTGTTTTACAATTGGACACAAGTGGTTAAGTTTTACATTATGATTACGTGTTGCCTAAGTAGCGATAACCCTAGTTGAGCCCATTATCATGAACTGTCAGTTACTGGATTGTGAGCGCGAATGTTATGAATAGATCTATTGGGATTGACATCCCCGTTCGGGTGATTAGCTATCACTAGGCAAACGAACGTATACCATGTCGAACATAGGATGTTGCGGGTTAGAACATCATCACGGGCAATGTAGGCCATTTATATGGTATTCATTTATGTCGAGCTTCAGTGTCATGAGCTTAGGGCAACGTAATTACATTTATATGATGTCTGCATCTGTTGCATTATCATACACTTGGGAAATCTTGTGGTCCTACAATATACGATTTATCAAACCTATGAATTCACCAACATTATTGTTGACGTTTTAAAGCAATGTTTTTCAGGAGGTCAATAAGCACGAGGTGCAAGGGATACATTGGTGGTTTTGATTTGGATATCATGCATTAAAGATTTTGTCGCATTACATTTTGTATATCTGTCATGGGCTAGAAATCTTTGTATTTTGAACAAGTGAAGCTTCGGGCTTATGTAACAAATACTTTGTTAAATCCAATGTATCGGTTTTAAATGACTTTTTGGTCGTTCTATATATATCTTGTGTTATTGATCTATGAAGTAACACGCCCCGGACCCTTATTCCACTGCGACCTAATTTGGAGGTGTTACAAAGCACATGACGAGAAACCTCAAGTTGCTGTGTAATTTCATAGAGAAATATCTGGGTACGGTTTGGTCTGGAAATATCACGATCAAGAGGGTTTATTACGTCGAACGCCTAAATCACAATCTATTCTCAGTTGGTCAATTTTGTGATGCGGATTTGAAGGTTGCCTTCAGAAAATCTACTTGCTTTGTTAGAGATCTTCAGGGAAACGATTTACTTACCGGTAATCGTGGATCTGATCTCTATACAATTTCTATTCAAGAAACTTCTTCACCAACTTCAATATGCTTCTTAGGAAAGTCTTCACCAACTCAAGCATGGTTATGGCATCGAAGACTTTCTCATCTCAACTTCGACACCATCAACTTGCTCTCTAAGAAGGATATTGTGAATGGCTTACCAAAGTTGAAATATGTCAAGGATCAACTGAGTTCATCTTGTGAACTGGGTAAAGCAAAGAGAAGTACATTCAATACAAAGATTGTTCTAAGTTCAAAAGGACGGTTAAATTTGCTTCATATGGACTTATGTGATCCTATGCGGATTGAAAGCATCAATGGAAAGAAATACATTCTGGTTATTGTTGATGACTACTCACGTTACACCTGGACTCTCTTTCTAAGATCCAATGACGAAATACCAGAAGTACTTAAAGACTTTCTCAAGATGATTCAATGAAATCTTCAAGCCTAAGTAATTACTATCCGAACTGACAAAGGCACAAAGTTCTTAAACGAGACACTCCATATACTTTAAAGAAGAAGGAATTGAACATCAAACATCTACTCCTCGAACACCTGAACAGAACGGCATTGTCGAAAGACGAAACCATACTTTGGTTGAGGCTGCTCGAACGATGCTCTCGGCTTCTAAACTTCCTTTATTCTTTTGGGCTGAAGCTATAGCAACCGCAAGTTACACCAGAATAGATCTCTCATTATCCTAAGATACGAAAAGACACCATATCACATCATTAATGACAGAAAACCTACTCTCAAACACTTTCACATCTTTGGTTGCACTTGTTACTTAAACAGAGATGGTGAAAACCTTGACAAGATGAAGGAGAAAGGGGATCTGTGCATTTTTGTAAGATATTCTACAATGTCAAAGGGATACAGAGTCTACAACAAGAGGACCAGATTGATTGTTGAATCCATTCATATCAACTTTGATGAAATTAAGGAATTTTCGAAGGCGTCAGATTATGACAACTCTGGCCCCGCACCTCAACTACAAATGACTTCTGATCATAACCGTTTAGAACTCGAATCTTATGACCACGGCAATAAACTTCAAGTTCAAAGCTGGTTCCAAATGTTTCTCCTCAAGCAGACAAAATAGATTCGTCACAACAAGAGTTAGATTTTCTATTCAGTCCTTTGTTCAAAGAATATTTCACTGCAGGAAATCAAAGTGTGCCAAAGCCTTTCTCTCTCTTTGATAATTCTCAACAACAAAACCCATAACCTACAACAAATGTTCAACCTACAACAGAACCGATCACTCTAACAATAACTGTGCATACTGAGGAAAACAACACTGATCAAGCAGAAGATACGCAGCTTGAACCATATTAATTTATCAACCTATTTTGTATACCGGTACAAGAACTTGTTGAGTCTTCCTCACGCAATGTTGATAATTCAAACATGCATACATTCTACCAATGTCACTGTTCCGACTACCATTGGACTAAAGATCACCCATTAGAACAAGTCTGTGAAAATCCATCAAAGCCATTGCAGACAAGAAGACAACTGTCTACAGATCCTGAAATGTGTATGTTCGTGCTCGCCGTAAGTATTGCTGAACCGACAAACATTAAGGAAGCAATGGCTGATCATGCATGGATCGAGGCAATGCAGGAGGAGCTTCATCAATTCGGCAGACTCAAAGTTTGGGAACTTGTTAACAAACCCTTTGGAAAGACAGTAATTAAACTAAAGTGGTTGTGGAAGAACAAGAAAGATGAAGACAATCCTGTTATTCGTAATAAGACACGACTTGTAGCTAAGGTATATGCTCAGGAAGAGGGTATTGATTTCGAGGAATCTTTTGCACCAGTCGCTCGCTTAGAAGTAGTTTGTATTTTCGTTGCCTATGTTGCACACAAATCCTTTCCAATCTATCAGATGGACGTAAAAATGGATTTTATTAATGGTCCACTGACGGAAGAGGTTTATGTTGCGCAAACAGATGGTTCGTTGATCCTGATCATTCAGTGAAAGTTTACCACCTAAAGAACGCTTTATATGGATTGAAACAAGCTCCCAGATTCTGGTATGAACTCTCAAATTTCCTGATGTCCAAAGGTTTCACTAAAGGTACTATTGACACTACTTTATTTACGATAAGATACGGGGAGGACATTCTAACTGTGCAAATTTACGTCGATGATATTATTTTCGGGTCTACAAACCTAAAATTTTCTAAAAGATTTGAAAAATTAGTGCACAGTAGATTTGAAATGTCCTTAATATGGGGAATGAAATTCTTTTTAGGACTTCAGATCCACCAATCCCCAAGAGGTATCTTTATAAATCATGCCAAGTACACTTTGGAAATACATAAAAAACATGGAATGGATAAATATGATAGCTTTGGTACTCCAATGGCTACTAAACCTAAACTGGATGCAGATTTGAGTGGAACACCTGTTGACCAACACGATAACATAGTATGATCGGGTCACTCATGTATCTGACTTCCAGTAGACCAGATATTGTGCAAGCATTATGCTACTGTACACGTTATCAAGCCAGACCAACTGAAAAGTACCTCAAAGAGGTTAAAAGGATCTTCTGGTACTTAATGGGAACCACTAATATGGGACTCTAGTATCCGAAGGATTCTGGTTTTGAACTTACTACTTTTTCAGACGCCGACCACGCGGGTTGTCTTGATACACGCAAAAGCACATCTGGAGGAATACAATTTCTAGGTGATAAGCTAGATAGTTGGATGTCAAAGAAACAAGACTGCACTGCAATGCCTTCAGCAGAAGCAGAGTACGTGGCGTTATCCGCGAGTTATGCTCAAGTAATGTGGATGAGGACACAGCTTAAGGATTATGGCTTCGACTACAACAAAATACCGTTGAATTGTGATTCTCATTCAGTCATAGCAATCTCATGCAACCCCGTACAGCACGCCCGTACCAAGCACATCTATGTCCGTTACCACTTCATAAAGGAACAGGTTGAACGTGGTATAATTGAATTGTACTTTGTCAGAACAAAATACCAATTAGCTGATATGTTTACGAAAGCCCTTCCTCAAGAAAGGTTTGAGTATCTTGTTAGACTTGGTATGAGATGTTTGACTCCAGAAGAACTGGAGGTTCTAGTAAATGAGACTGCTTGATATTTCATCAAACATCGAATTGTAAATATTTTTGAAAAAAGAAAAATACAAAAATATAAAACCTATGAAACCAAATACAAAAATATACAATTTCAAAAAGCAAATACAAAATCAGAAAAATCAAAAATCCAAAAAGAATCCTCTCGACATGTCTCTTGGAATCGATAACATTTACATACCTAGAAATGTCGATAAATATTGACACGGGTGTGTAAATGAAGTTCGAGCAAGAGTTCAGATGTTTCAAAACATGTCATTTTTGATTTTATTTATGGCTTATGTGCAAATCAATACATAAACTGGACTTCAAATAAAGGAAAGTTTATCTAAAAAGATAACTTATCCTCACAACGAGAAAATCAACTTTTCTCGGTCTTGAGCAGTTCTTACAAGACATTCAAAGTTTTGTGGTCAAGAAAAGGAAAGTGTACGCATAAGTGCATTTTTCCTTAAAGTTAAAAGAGAAGTCTTCTAACATGTGGTTTTTCAAAAAGTTGAACATAAATTTTCAAGAGACAATTCAAAATATTTTAAAATTATGTGTTCAACACTCCTTCCCTCACAAAGTTTTCAAAGACAATCATTTTTTAACAAATGGTATCATTTTTATACCAATTATCGACTTTACTCGAAAGACCAAATTAAATGATGTTTTTATAATAATCGATTTAAATTAAAAAAAAGTCACTTTAAGTAAAAAAAATCATTTTAAATAATAATGAAATTGTCTTAAATGTAATCTTTGAAAAATTCATTCTGGTTGTCATAAAAATCTAGAGATGGTTATCTAATGGTATATCGTACCTTACCACTATGAATCACTTTAAATCTACTTTTTATAATAAAAAAATCTATTTTACAAAGATCGTTTTATACACAGTTTTCTCTAAACACAAACACAATACTTCCAAAGGGTTTTTATAATTAGACATCAATTATAAAATATGTTACTCAAACAAAGGACACCATAATATCAAAAGGGATCGTAAAACACCGTACAGATTCTAACACAATTCTATTGTTTGAAAACGAAAGAAAATACCAGGAACCATATACTCAAAATAAAATCAAACGAACTCATACAAAAAAGAACTCATGAAAGACGTTACGTACCCAAAAGAAAACGTAAGGTCTTATCCAAAATAACGATCAACAAAACAAACCTAAAAGCATCGATACTAACACATCACCAACGGGTTACGAAAACTAAGGGATATACAACCAAGGGAGTAATGATTCACACTAATATGTTAGGAACAATTAGTGCTTAAAAGAAACGTTTGATACTCATACGAGAAATCAATGCAATGAAAGAACTAACGAAACGCGCCTATAATCGAAAGTGCAGATTCCGAACAACCAATATACATCGAGACGTCGAATAGGAAAAATCAGGTATCCTTACTAACAAAGTACTATGAAAGGATGTTAAGCTTAGACTTAAGAAATCCGAACAAAAAAACCGAGAAAATGAGCAACCTCTATAATAGCAATACTAGGTATCTACAAATACTAGATAGAAGGGAAACTTACTATCTCTACAACTCAACTTAACATATCCTCCAATTAGGGTAAGAGAATAATTCTCTACCCATAACACCATCCTTATCATGATCACACATATCAATAAAAAAACATATTACACTAACACCTTATAACCAAACACAAATAAATGCAATCATGGTCACAAGTCTACGTGTGTGATGCCTTTATAATTATGTTGGCCACCATAATTATAGGTGCCTCCTTTCACACGTGTACTCACTTCCAAGATTACCCATATCAATCATAATTCACATATAAACACATATACCACATTGCACCTCTTAAACCACTCTAACTTAACACATAAAGGATGCTCTATCAAACAACTATTTACCTGTATTAAAATAAAGTCAAAACAACATAAAGGAACGAAGGTCTCGCAATAATTCCCAAAATACGAAATATCTGAAAGAAATAATCAATAACAACATGACAAGGTAAAGGATGGGATAAACTTATGTTGGGCCTCACTTGGGTTTGACTTTGCCTTCATAAGAATCACCCAATTTTATGGGTCCAGCATTATTACACGCATTCGACAAACGATCAACTATCCTATCTCCTTAGGTTCCACAAGAGGCTCCTTATAACGCTTAAGTCCAGTTGAGAAAACGGTTCCCCAACGAGACTTCTAATGGGTAGGGGAAAAACATAGCTAAAATACTAAGAAAGTAATACATACCATATCAGATAATGGAAGACAAAATAACTAAAATGAAAACTTAGCAAAATAAGAGATATATAAGCTATGCAAAAATAGAGGGGAAGCATAGCAGTTATAACATTAAGCACTTAAGCCCTAAATGCGTCTACATGAAGGACCCCTAGGTTATAGTCTAGGCTCAACCACCTATTTCTCTATAACCAAAGGCTCTGATACCAATCTGTCACACCTCGCCAAGGCGGAAACATGAGGCGTAACGAGAATGGATATCATCACAACACAATGGCGTCTAATAGAGAGAACTAAAATGCAATAAATAAACCAACCATAGACATAAAGTGTTATGAAAATATCCAAAACAACATGATAAAACAAAAGGCGTCTTATATTGATGAGAAGGGGGTCCTCGCCAATATCCAGACATGCAACATCCAAAACAACCTAAACAAATCAATCAAAATCATTCAATTAAATGCATGACATAAATCTAAGAGGTTGAACTCCGCATGCAGCCTATGGTCTCTCTAGACACTTCTCCTAGTCTTAACATCCTCTTGATGCTCACCTAAAATGATGCTTAAAAACGTCAACATAAAGGTTGGTGAGAGTCATAAGTTTAAGACACGAAATCCAATCTTTAAAATAAATTATTGTGATTAATCAAACATGGTAGGACAATTAAGCTAGCTACTATACAAGCTAACATGCAATCATACCAAACAACCACCATTGGGACAGAACGTGCCTACGATCCACATCATACAGTCATGGGTAACTCCGTTACCCTCCGATCAGAACACATAGAAATGAGTAAAAGCACTACCCTCCAATTGGAACACACAGAAATATAATGGGTAGCATCGCTACCCTCCAATTGAAACATACAGAAACTTCACCACATGTAGCACATAGCATATAATAACCACTTAAATGCACATACCCTGAAACAAATCACATAATCATAGTAACTTAAAAACATATCCAGAATACTTGCATCATTTTCACCCTAATAAAACATAAGAAAAGAGGGGCTATGAAACTCACCGGATGCTTAAGCAAATTCCAAATCCTTGCACGAAACTAAACAATCAAAACAAACACGCGTTACACGCTACTAAGCCAAAAGCTTAAGCATATGCAACAATCATATGATGGATGTATAAGGTGTTTAATTACCCTTATGGGTCACCCCGACACCATGCCCAACATTAACAAACATGTTTACATATATTTTCAAAGTCTTACAATTTTCCCGAAAACGTAGAATTTTAGTGTCACTGCACCATTTTCTAAACCACCCCTAATGACCTTTATAAATATTACCAAAAATCACAGGTTCAATATCATGAGTTTAATATCTCTATGATTTTTCCACTAATTTATTCTCACTCTTAAGTGCCCCAAATAAAATCAAACTTTTAACTACTCAGTTTCGGAACTGATCGCACACTAAAAAGTTTGGACCTAAAAACCCATACTTCGACTCCAAATTTGAGGCTCTCCTTTGGGAAATTTTTAATAGACACATAGAACTAAACTCTTATAGGTTGGATAAGCCTAATTCAAGTTTTAAGTGGGGGTTTTACACCTCGTAATCTGACCAAAATCTTACCCGTATTTACTGTTTGACAACCTTTCTACTAACCAACAATTGAATGACTTTCCGACTTTAAAAACTTTCGAGGCCGGATGTTCTGGAAACTAAACTCTCTGAGCTACATTATAGACACCGGAAACTTGACAAAATCTATTACCATCATGGAGATAATTACTCGTAAACACAGTCCTAAATTATGCTCATCCTAAATTAAGTTTTTGTCGCAAATCTAACATAACCAATTGCATGATCATGACCCTAATCAAACCCTAATCATTATAACTTCATTAGATATCATTAATATTCTTAATTTTTAAGAACCCTAGATCCATCATAAATTAATTGTTACATATATATGTTTTTTTTAAAAGAGTTAAACAAGGAAAAGATCAATACCTAGCGTTCTTACTCGATCTTACACGATCTAGCTCACAAAATCTTGGATCAAAATTTTCTATTCTTGTTTTCTTGTGGCTGAGGTCGACACACACACAAGGAGGATAAAAACCTAAGCTTTTATAAAAACCTAAGCTAATTTGATTAAATCTTTTTATTACCTTAAATTTTTATAAAAACCTAAGCTAATTTGCTTAAACCTTTTTACTTAAACGCTACAAACTAGATTTTCTATAATAACTTTTATTTCACCAAACCACTTTCTATTTTTAGAAAGTTTGCTATAAACTTCCATATTTTACTCACTTATTTCAATTCTTTAATGCCACATTTCCCATAAACGCTTAACACTTAATTATCTAACTATTGACATAGCATTACATGCATTACGCCATTCCCTTCCATTATCACTAAATATGAATAAATGGAATACTCATTATCCAACATAACATACTCAAAATGAGATGCCCATACACCTCAAAATGATATCATGCACATAATTAACTCACTTAGGACACATAAAATCACATAGAGCAACACTTAAACACATAAAATAAACTGTTAGCCAATTCTAAAGATATAACTGGCCTGCTCAAATCACGGTTGTCACATGTGTTGTTGTTGTATGGTATATTTAAGATGAATCAAGTTTTAAATTTATATTTTGCAACTGAAACCAAAAACAACACTTTAACGGGCAGTGTACCCGATCGGTAGAAGTTTCGTGATAAGTAGGGTGTCGAACACTTGAAGAGAGGTTAAATCTATCAATTTAATTAATATCTTGGTTATCTAATCTATGTTAATTATATTCTATTCTAAACCTATGTTAAACCTATGTGAGTCTAAATCCTAATTCTAACGAGAAAAGGGGGTTTTCAGCCTGAGAGACTGGCACGGTTTAGTTGGTGTCTATAATTAATTCAAGGCACTTTAACCCACGCAAGCTAATTAACAAAAGATGAAAGAGCGGTCGAACCTTATATAAAAAAACTGTATTAACCATTATTAATCCGATTAGAACATTGATTTGGTTATGTAGTGAAATTATTTCTTCTCTCGAGGTGGCATATCATTCGTAAGACTTACGCGTTACATCATCCTAAGACCTAGACACAATAATTTTGTCATAATTAAAGCATCCGCATAAAGCATCCTTATTTGCTGATTATAATCTATCTTAGCCTTCCACTTCTTTACTGCCTCAATCTTACTTGGATCCACGTGAATGCCATTCTGGTTGACCACGTGGCCAAGGAAATGCACTTCTTGTAACCAGAACTCACACTTGGAGAATTTAGCGTACAACTTCTCTTTCCTCAACAATTCTAACACTAACCTCAAATAAATCTCATGTTCCTCCTTAGACTTAGAGTAGATCAAAATGTCATCAATGACGAACTTATCTAGATTAGGTTTACAAACTCTATTCATCAAATCCATAAAGATTGCTGGTGCATTGGTTAACCCAAAAGGCATAACTGTAAACTCAAAATGCCCGTATCTCATTCGAAATGTGGTCTTTGGTATATCATCCTCATATACTCGGAGCTGGTGATATCCCGACCTAAGATCGTCTTTGGAGAATAATCGTGATCCTTGCGTTGATCATTAAGATCAATCAATTCTAGGGAGAGAGGTTTCGATTCTTAAAAGTTAACTTTTTTAATTCCCTATAATCAATGCACATACGAAAAGAACCATCCTTTTTCTTAACAAACAACACAGGTGCTCCCTATAGAGAATGAATAGGTCAAATAAAACCCTTGTCTTGCAACTCTTGAAGCTGCCCAGATAATTCTTGCATTTCCGAGGGCGCTAGACGATATGGGGACTTTGCAACTGGCATCACTCCAGGAACTAAATATATGCGAAAACTCACTTGTCAGTTGTGGTGGTAACCCCGAAAAGTCTTCCGGGACTCGTCAAATAAAAATCTCGTACCGACGGGAAATATCACTCATTTCGTTTCACCTACGTTGTGTTCATTAAGGTTTTCACGACTCCTTCGAGTACGTTCACATGAACCGAAGTATCTAATCACCTTCAACAGTATTCCTAACCACCTTCTCCATGATCATACTATCCAAACTTCCTCTTGGAATACCGGTCTATTCCGAACAAGACACATAAAGCTTCCACAGACTCAATAGTATCAAACGAACTCCATGGGTTTCAGAGAAACAATCGAATAGGATAGCAAACGTATATCGAAGTCAAAGGCTAGAATGATATAGAGATTCCTATATGCATATAGACGTGGATCACAATGACTATATGAATCCTTTTAAAGAAAGATACGTTTATGCACCGAGTGAAAACCACAACGAAAGAAAATCAACAAGTCGTACAACAAACAAATGAACTCATAAAAAAATCTATATAAAAGATGTATATTTTTAACACAATTATAGACTTTTACTCGAAAGACCAATGTCTTTAAATATTGTTTTTATAAAAATTCGATTTAATTTAAGAAAGTCACTTTAAGTAAAAAAAATAACATTTTAAATAATTAATGACATATGTCTTAATTGTAATCTTTGAAAACATTCATTCTTGTTGTCATTAAAAATCATAGAGATGGTTTCTAATGGTATATTGTACCTTACCACTATGAATCACTTTAAACCTGCTTTTTATAATAAAAAAATCTATTTTACAAAGATTGTTTTATACACAGTTTTCTTCAAAAAACACCAACAAATTCTTCAAAGGGTTTTTATAATTAGACATCAATTTATAAAATTTGTTACTCAAACAAGGAACCATAATTCCAAAAGGGATCGTTAATAACACCGTACGACTACTAAACACAATTCATTGTTTGAAAACAAAAAAAATTACCCAGGAACCATATACTCAAAATAAATCAAAACGTACTCGTACGAAAAAAAACCTCATGCAAGACGTTACGTACCTAAAAGAAAACGTAAGGTCTTATCCAAAATAACGATCAAAACAAAACAACCTAAAAGCATCGATACTAAACACTCAATCTCCAACGGGTTATGTAAACCAATGGGTATCAACCAAGGGTATGTAATGATTTCACAACTAATATGTTAGGAACAGTTTGAAAATTACTTTAAATTGCTTAATAGAATCGTTTGATTACTCATACGAATAAACTCTATTGCAACGAAAGAACTAACGAAACGCGCCTATATCGAAAGGAGCAGATTTAAAACAACCAATTTACTTCGGACGTCGAATAGGGATAAAAATCAGGTATCCTAACTAACAAAGTACCATGAAAGGATGCTAAGCTTAGACTTAAGAAATCCGAACAAAAAAACCGAGCAAACGAGCAACCTCTATAATCATGAATTACTAGGTATTCCACAATATTATTGATCAGTAGGGATACCTTCTACTATCTGACAACTCAACTTAAATATCCTCCAATTAGGGTAAGCGAATAATTCTATACACCATACCACCATCTTTATCATGATACACATATCCATAAAAATTCATATCTACCACTAGAACCCTTACAACCAATCATCAAATAAATGCATTCATGGTCCACAAAGTCTACGTGGTGATGCACCTTTATGTTTATGTTGCAACCATATATATAAGTGCCTCCTTTCACACGTGTACTCACTTCCTAGGATTATCCATTATCCAATCGTAATTCACATATATGCTCATATTGACAACATTGCATCTCTTAAACCAACTTCTAACTTAACAAATATAAGGATGTGCCATCAAACAATCTACTTACCATGCTTCACAAAATAATAATGTCGAAACGACATAAAGGAACGAAAGTCTCGCAACAATTCCCAAAATACGAAATATCCGAAAGAAATAATCAATAACAACATGACGAAGTAAAGGACGGGATAAACTTATGTTGGGCCTCGCTTGGGTTTGACTTTGCCTCCGCAAGAATCACCCGACTCCGCGGGTCCAGCCCTATTACACGCATCCGACAAATGATCAACTATCATATCTCCTTCGGTTCTCAGCGGCTCATCTTATACGCTTAAGGTCCAGTTGGGAAAACGGTTCCCCAACGAGACTTCTTACGGGTAGGGGAAAACATAGCTAAAATACTATGGAAAGATTAATTCTTTATCATATCAGATAATGGAAGACAAAATAAACTAAAATGTCAAACTTAGCAAAATACGTGATATAATGCTATGGCAAAATATGAGGGAAGAATATGCAGTTTAGATTAAGCACTTAAGCCCTAAATGCATCTACATGAAGGACCCCTAGGTTATAGTCTAGACTCAATCACCTACTTCTCTATAACCAAAGGCTCTGGTACCAATCTGTCATACCTCGCCGAGGCGGAAACATGAGGCGTAACGAGAATGGATATCATCACAACACAGTGGCGTCTAATAGAGAGAACCAAAATGCAATAAATAAAACAACATACACACAATGTGTCATGAATATAGCCAAAACAACATGATAAAAAAAGGTGGTCTTATATTGATGAGAAGGGAGTCCTCGCCTTATATCCCTGACTCTGCAAAATCCAAGAACATACTAAAACAAATCAATCACCTAATCATTCAATCAAATGCATGACATTAATCTAGGAGGTTGAACTCCGCTTTCAGCCTCTGGTCTATATGCCACTTCTCCTAGTCTTAAATCCTCTTGTGCTTGCCTCGAAAACTGTTGCTAAGAAACATCAACCACTCAATGTTGGTAAGAGTCTATAGGTTTACGACACTGAATAATCCATATCTTTAAATAATTTAATGTGATTATCAATCATGGCAGACAATTAAGCTAGCTTCTATACATAGATACATGCAATCATACCAATACAACCAAATTAGGACGGAATCGTGCCATACGTTACACTTTCATACAGTCATGGGTAACTCCGTTACCCTATCGATCTAGAAACTCTCAGATATGATTAGTAGCATACCATCACCACAATTGGACATTTACAAATATTATAATGGGTTGCAGCGCTACCCTCCAATTGGAACTAACAGAAACCTTCACACATGAAGCACTTTGCATATAATAACCGCTTAAATGCACATGCAATGAAAATATCACATATTCACTGTAACTTAAAAAAATATCCAAATTACTTGCTTCATTTAACCCTTATATAACATAAGAAAGGGGGCTATGAAACTCACCTGATGCTTAAGCAAATTCCAAATCCTTGCACCGAAACTAAATAATCAAAACAAACATGCGTTACACGCTACTAAGCCAAAAGCTTATGCAAATGAAAACATTATTATGATGGATGTCTAGGTGTGTATTTACCCTCTTGGGTCACCCGACACCATGCACAACATTAACCTACATGTTTACATAACATTTGCAAAGTCTTACAATTTCACGATAATACGCCAAAATTTTTGTGTCACTGTACCTTTTTCTAAACCACACTTAATGACCTTTATAAATTTTAACCAAAAAATCACTGGCTTCTATATCATGAGTTTTTACTATCTCTTTGATTTTTCCACTAATATTATTCTCACATTAAGTACACCCACAGACAAACAGCAAACTTTTTAACTACTCAGTTTCTGATATCGTTCGACACACTAAAACGTTTGGACTAACAGTAATACTTAGAATCCAAATCTTGAGGCTCTCCTTTGGGTGATTTTTAATAGACACATAGAAATAAACTCCTGTAGGTTGGCTAAGCCTAATTCAAATTTTAAGTGGGGGTTTTACACCTCGTAATCTGACCTAAATCTGACCCGTATTTACTACTTTGACAACCTTTCTCGTAACCAACAATTGAATGATTTCCCGACCTTAAAACCTTTCGAGGCTGGATGTTCTGAAAACCAGACTCTCTGAGCTACATTATAGACACCGAAAACTTGACAAAAGCTATTAGCATCATAGAGATAATCACTCGTAAACACAACCCTAAATTCTGCTCATCCTAAATTAAGTTTTTATTTCAAATCTAACCTAACCAATTGCATGATCATGACCCAAATCAAACCCTAATCATTCTAACTTCATTAGATATCATTAATATTCTGAATTTTTAAGAACCCTAGATCCATCATAAAATAATTGTTACATATATATGTTTTTTTTAAAGAGTTAAACAAGGAAAAGATCAATACCTAGCGTTCTTACTCGATCCTACACGATCTAGCTCACAAAATCTTGGATCAAAATTTTCTCTTCTTGTTTTCTTGGGGCTGAGGTCGACACACACACAAGGAGGACAAGGAGGCTAAAAAAATAGTGAGTTAGGGTTTTTATTATCTACAGGTTTTACCAATTTTAATCCAACTCAAAAACCTTTTTTTTTCTTTTCTTTTGGGCCGGCCAAAACCCTCACTTATATAATTTTTTCTATAAAAAAAACTAAGCTAATTTTATTAAACCTTTTTACTTAATCGTTACTACTAAACTTTCTAAATATAACTTTCATCTCACCAAACCACTTTTTATTTTTAGAAAGTTTGCTACAAACTTCTATATTTCACTCACTTATTTCATTTCTAAAATGCCATATTTCCCATATACGCTTAACACATAATTATACAACTATTGACGTAGCAATGCATGCAACACGTCTTTTATTTCCATTATCACCACATGTAAACAAATGGAATACTTAACACCAAACTCAAACACACTCAAAATGAGATGCCCATTCATCTCAAAATGATATCATGCACATAATTAACTCACTTAGCCCACATAAAATCACATAGCACAACACTTAAACACATAAATTGAACTCTTAGCCAATTCTAAAGGTATAACAGACATGCTCAAATCACGGTTGTCACAAGTTAACACTGGAACAATCACAACAAAGTGTTAGTAATGTCGTCTTGGTAAGATTTGAAGGGGTTGAAGAACGAAAAAGAAATGTATGGATAAAGGGTAATAAGAAATAAGCCCTCCACACACTTTAAGCAGAAACCGGGTTAATACATATGCTATTAGTTTTCACAAAGATGAATTATGCTATCGAAGACAAGACATTATAGACCCAGTGATGCACTGTACAACCCTTCCCAGCCATTCAAGTTTCTCTCAAAAGATACTTGTCTCATTTGTCACGGAGATCAACACGACTTGTATAGACTTTCTCACTCCTAGTTAGTTGCAATTGAAAAGGTGGCAGTCTACTCCAGTCTCTGATCACTAAAACCAAAATGCACTAATATAGTCTAGAGCCAAGAGATCAATAAATAATCTTATTAGGACACAGTCCATGACAAACACTTGTTGAACACCATTAAGTTCACAAGATGTTAACAAGAATCCTACGCGTTATCCTTCTGATTCCGCCAGAACATTCAGAGTGATACTCTTTAGTATTCACAGTGACGAATGGAAATCCTTCTAGTGTCATCATCAAACAGCACTGCGGTAGGTGACTTGCAAGATTCTATATGAATCAAGCTTGTGTCAACTGGATATCGATTTTGGTCCAGTAAATTAATTGACGACTTAACCAGAAAGATAGTAACTATCTGATTCACTCTTACCGTATTGTCTGCTTTGAGACGTTCCGGTAATGAGAACAAGCAAGTACGGTGAATCTAATGCATATGCGTTAGAGGATCTAACACTTTGAGATGGAAACCTTGTCAAGGAGGTTCTTCTAAATTGAACCTACCTGATCACAGGTACAATAGTTATATTGTAAAATAGTCCTCATGAAACCAAAGGTTAATGTAACCGAACCATGACGAATGACAAAGTCATATTCGTCCATATCTATTGTTTATTGCTAACCCTATAAATGCAGGTTTAAACGACGGTGTTACAACTTCATTCTAGCATAGTCATATTCATTACCACATCCTCATGCTCAAGCTACAAAGACATACAATAAGCATCAAGATTCAAGAATCAAGAAAGCTCAAGAACTAAAGACAAAGACTTCAGCAACTCTGATTTTCAAGATCTTCCTTAAAGATATCAAGATTATCAAGACAAAAGATTGTCAAGGGATATTGTTAGTAAATGAGCATGTTGGTTAAGACACAATATCGTAAGATGGCAAAGTTGACAAAGACAAACAAGTTTAAAGATTTAAAGATCTTGGAATTAAAGACAAAGTTAAAAGACAATAACAAAGGCTCAAGATCAATGATCACACAACATGAAGGAACAAGCCTTCAACAAAGATAAAGTCCAAGAACAAGACTCAAGAACTCAATGATAAGACAATCTTAAAGACCTTGCTTCGGGGGAGATTGTTAGCCTTAAAATATTGAGTCGAACATAGAATCTTCGGTCTTTATTTAATATACGTTGTAATAGGCTAGTTACGGGCATCGGGGTCGTTTATTCAATCTAATATTGTACGTGTATCAGGCTAAAGCCCAAAGTAATCCTGAGCCCGGCCCATGACCAATCAAACCACACGGCTCAAAGGCCCTCAAGTGGTATAAATACCCATCTCCAAGATGGAGAGGGTGTTGGTTCTTTCACTTCTTGTAAGAATCCTCCAAACACTCTCACATAGTTCAATCCAAACACTCTCTTCTAATCTAATATTATTCATTTCTTCTTTCTCTTTTTCTTCATCTTCTTCTCTCCTTTCTTTCTATATTATTTCGTATATACATGTGTTAAAAGAAGTTATCATGGTTTAGAATTAACATATACCTTAGGAGATATTATGTCGAAATAGAATTTTCAACTAAAAACCTGTTTACGAAAGACGTTTTTACATTTTGTCATTAACAAAACGTAGCTAACTTGTAAAATATAAATAATGTTTTTAGACATTATTTGTATTAACACCTGATACTTTCTAAAAATATCGACAAAGTAGAAAGGGGTATAGCCATATACCCGGACTCAACTGGTATGTTGATTGAGTCAGGAAAATCACTTAGTGGGTACTTCAAGTTTTGCTCGTGACGTCTTGGTACGGGAAGATATTACATGTTGATGTCTTGCAAAAGTGGGAGTCTGAAAGGATTATGTGCAAGCACACAATGATCTTTCAACCACTGGCCTTCATAGAAATTCCGAAGGGTCACATCGGTGCACACTAAACGAAACAGTGCAAGCGGAAATGAGAAATGAGTTACGAAATGAAATTAACGAGAAAACGAAAATACGGTGTTATTTTAATTAGAGGATTACACCGTTATTACCCAAAGCTTAATATTTATCATGGATAAATATTAGAGGGGTAATAAACGACAAAAGACCAAACAAACAACCCTTAGGGTTGTTTGGGTCGGTTTGGAATGAAACCTCACAAGGGGGTGGTTTGACTTATTTTTCAAACTAGAATACTCGTCCTACAAGTATTCTAGAATCCTCCTTTGATTCCTATATAAACAAAGAAACTTCAAGGGATTCTAATAACTCATACACTAACCCTAAATCCCCCTTCTCTCCTTACTCTCCCCATGATCGATCGGCCAAAGGGTTACCAAACCCTTCGCTGATTGTTATTCGACCCAATTCGAATCCTTACGTCGACTTTAGTCAATTTTAGGTTACCTGGGGGGGGGGTGGGGGGGGGGGGCCAAATTATTTTTTACTTACCGAACATGCTAGGTTTCGAAGAACCCTAGTTCTACCTCGCGTACCAGTGGACTACTTGATCGATAACCCTAAGTCATCCTTTAACGTATAAAAAACACCTTTTATACGTGTCTAGGTTTTAGGTTATATCAATGTTTAGGTATGATCTTGCTAGCTAGGGTTTGTGTAGCTACATGGTCACCTCTGTGTTTATTTTTTGTCGTGCATGTTTTATTAGTAATAAAGGATACCACCAGAACCCTACAACTTTCACTTATAAAGTCGAGGGACTTAAACTGGACAAGAAAGAGATGTTTTCTAATAGTCTTTCACTATGAATGACTCATTTGTTATTGTTGTGTATTTTAGGGTTTGAAGTAAAAAGGTTGATGCCAATGACTATATAAAGAAAAAGATAGTGTACACAAACCCTTCGCCTAATTATTTTCTTATAGATCTCTCCTCAAAGTTTATTAGTGCTGTTTTTGTAAACGTCGAATTGATCATATTATTTGATCAACAATCGTTTAATTGTTTATATTTGTGATAGTACACTTTTCGTAAGCTATCTTGTTTTTTGTATTAAACATTTTAATTAATATAATAGAACCAAAGAGAAGTTGATTGAGTTCTTTAATACATGTTTATTTTAACAAAATGCGACTCATTTATCTATTTTGAATTAATGTTTAATTAAAATTTGATTTCACGCCATCTACGCTCTTTTTTAAGCCATCTCAAACAGTTTCTAAAAAAATGCTTTTGGATTTCATAGACTTGTAATTTTTTGTTTCCGGACTAAGCTTAGAGCATCTCCATTGCTTAGTCTTCAATGACTTTTTATTATTCTAATAACCTTTTAAAAAGTTTTCACCATTGTGTTAAAAGTTTTTTGAAAAGATTTTTAATAATGACTTGTTAAACTTCAAGCTATTGCTAAAAAAATTTCTCTCTCACATTATTTTATTTTATCATTATTTTTTATTTATGACAAAGGTTCATAAAGACTTTTAAGTATTAAAGAGATGCCTTTTAATTGAATTTTTATTAAATAGAATATAACGAGTGGGAACGTACTCGCATGTTGCGGCAGAGCTAGTTTGTTGCTGACGATTGTACTTTTTTTATGTATGCATGTTTTTTGTTAATAATTTTAAATATCAGTATGTAGAAATTTGAATTCATATGCATTGTCAAGAATATACTCATCATAGCCTAACAACCAACTTATGTTATATTGGAAAGTATGGTTTCACAACTGATATTTAATGAAAGATAGTCATTAACCATATCCATAAGTTGGGTGCACATATGTATTTCATTAAAAAAAATAGTTGCTAGTTGACTGTTGACCACGATTAGCCTTTCTAATGCAATAGTTCACATTTCTAGTTAAAAATAAATGTTCAAACTTGAATACTATGAAGTGCGGCATTTATCCAAGTATATATCTGAACTTCATCTTTAAACTCCTTGCCTCAGACTGCAAACTCTACTTGGTTGTGATGTCCACCAACCTGTTGGAATCAAAACCACTCTAAATCGTCGTGAAATAAACTATTAACCTTTATACTTTGCACAAATAATCAGCCACAATTTACTAAAAAATCATGTCATTAATCATTTGGAAGGATATAGATCAGATTTGCATAATGGGTCACATGAGTTTGGGTTAAAAAAGCAAAAACACCCAATGTATTGATGGTTCCCTTAGGTTCCGGAGATGCCTGCTAATCCGGGCATATGCGTTTCTTCATGAAAGTCTTTTGTACAGCTCCTTTTGTTGGGAATAAATCTTCACAAGTTAGTACTTTTAGTTCAAGGAATTAGTACTGCTCAGATTATAACTAACAGTATTAACTGAGTTAATACTGCTAGCACAATATTAATAGTGTTCGTGATAGTTAGTACTGCCAAGAGAAGATTAATATTGTAACACCTCCAAAATTGTGTCGCAGCGGAAATGTGTCATGGGGCGTTACTTCATAATACACAGCGCTAGATACAAGAGAACGACCTCTAAATGTGTTGTTTGAAAAGTAATCTCGTTGATTTCCTTGAAATTGATATAACATTTGTCCCATAATTGCATCACAATGAAAAAGCTTGAAAGCTACCCAACGAGATTTGATCATTTGTATGTAAGTAGAAATCCATGAATGAAATATTGTCAAATTTAGACTCTAGTTCACATCAAGTAAGCCAAGCATCTAATTCACCTGAGAAAAACATGCTTAAAAATGTCAACATTAAAGTTGGTGAGTTCATAGTTTTTGTAAATACAAATGTTGAACCAAAGTTCTGTAAAGTACGTATGACCATTTCAATCCTGGTATGTTTCCCAAAATGTATGTATGAATGTCATCATTCAAAGAGTTGTAAAATATGCATGACCATTTCAATCCCCAAATAGTCACAAAAACGTATGTATAAATGGACCACCTTTGTTCAAAGTATGCATGATAATCAAAACCATCACGAAATATTCCAAATATGTATGGTAAAAATGTATAAGTGTAGGACCGCAAGATTTCCCTCGTGATAATGCATCAAATGCAAACATCACAAAAATGTCATTACGTTTTCCTAAGCTCATGATACTGAAGCTCGACATAAATAAATAGCAATATAAAATTGCCCACATTGCCCGTATTGATGTTCTACCCGGAACATCCCAAATCCGACATGGTATACGTTCGTTCCCGGTGATAGCTAGTCACCCGAACGGGGGCGTCACCCCCAAATAGATCTATTTATAACATTCGCGCTTACTGAGACCAATCCAATTGGTTATACCATAATTAACAGTTCATGATAATGGGCTCATTGGGTATTGTT
>BQNB010016801.1:51127-71041 GCA_026074375.1 Tanacetum coccineum | reverse complement strand
GGTAGGGGACATTTACCTCTTTTACTACGTTGGTTCAAATTTTCATAAGCAAGTGTATCTATAGATTAATACTTTAACACTAATAATTACAAGTAGTCAGTTATATAATCAGTTCAAGGTAAATTCTACTCCGTGGTAAACACGAAGTAAAAACGTGTAGATTCATGTGGGCTTCGGATATACTTACATAATTAAACCTGGAAGATAAGATATCGATCTGCAGCTAATAGTTAAAAATTTGAAATGGGTCGACCCTGACAACGTTTGACCTACGTAGCATAAAAGAAAACGCATAAAATAGCTCGAAAGCTGCGTAATGTTTTATTTATGCATAGGATCCATATAAGGTGCCATTCTAAGATTCCATTTTCTAATACCAATGTTGAAATGAACTGCTTCATAATCTCTTCTAATTAATGTTCTAATATCAGTCTATCATAAGAGACGGACATTAGTATAGTATGCATTGATTGTTTTAAAAAAGAATTACTAGGGTTTCGTCCCTACCGTCAACCCATGTGGACCCATTTTTGGACTATGCCTCAGTTTTCCAGTTTTAAATCTCAGCTCGCACGGCGCTCGACTAGCGATCGCCGGTACTATATGTCCACCAAGAATCGAATTGAACTACCAAACATATATACTAGCATCGACATATTAGAAAAGAAAATATGGTAAAAGCCAATTTTAGACATTTCTAGGCTTGTTCCTTTCGTACCTCGATTTGACAAAACTTGACTCACCATTACAATCAACAAGTCAATAACCCAACACAGTGTACTATTAATTTCTGATATTACCAAACCATATTTCCACATGCTACTCTTTCACTTATTGTTCAATAAAATGCTCATCTATCAGTAGCCTTCACAAACCCGCATTCAATATTTGGCATTTAGAAGGATCGAAAAGCAATTGTTGCCAACAAATTTAAATGATCTAGTTTTTGCCCTACACACGAACCATCTGTAGCTTTGGAGTTTATTGCAATGTACAATCTCATTCACACATGATACATTTGCTCTAGATACTATATTACTCCGAATCTCTTTTTTCCATATATGATACTCGGTGATCCATGTAACGATTTGCCTTAAATCACTCAAATTACTCGGTAAAGCACCTAACCACAATGTCGAAAAACCTTATTAGTATAGAAAGCATTCACTGGACCAAGTTCCCCAAAACCGATTTTTTTATTCCCAGATATGTGATGCCATATCACAAAAGGTGGATAAGGGCGCAATGGTGCATTGTAAATTGGCTGCATATTAACTAAAATGCACTATAAGACGAAGAATAACATTCAATGCCAATAAGGAAAAATATGTATATGAAGCAAATGGTCTATAATTATAAAGGGTTTATCTGCACTGTAGATGTTCTGAAGTATGTGAAACAAAGACTGACAGTAAAAATGAAACTTTTACAGTTTTGGTCCCTGAGATAAAAAATAAATAAACATTTGCTTTCATTGAGAGTCGAACTCAAGACCTCCCGCTTACTAAACGGGTGCTCTAACCAACTGAGCTATGAAAGCAAGTTGACTTAAACGCCTGTATAATACCCATTTCATACACCTAACTATCAGCTCCCACCACAAAAAGTTGCAATGGTGCACTTTTATTTGACTGCATATTGTACCTAAAACTGCACTATAAGACAACGAATAATATGTTATGCATGTATATGAAGTAAACGGTATAGTCAATGTTAGTACAAAATGATGTGTGATCGAATAAACCTTTAAGATGGTTTATCTATAGGAGGTGTTCCAAAGTATACGAGCTTGCAAAGCAACGACTCACAGTAGAAACAGCTATTTACAGTTTCGGTCCCTCTGATAAAACAAAACATAAAAAAAATGCGTTCATTGGGAGTTGAACTCAAGACCTTCCGCTTACTAAACTGGTGCTCTAAACAACTGAACTATGACAGCAAGCTGATATACATTCCTTCACACCCTCTTCATTCTATGAAAGCGGCTGACTTGATCTTTTGTCGGTATCTTGTCTTCAACATTAACATATAAATAGCCTAGTAACAAAAGTAACACTTTTCATCTGTCTTTTGAACATCATTCACAAGACGGCAAAGCTTTTTCATTAACAAATAGCATGACAGACCGTCTATGTATATCATTTCATTTTCCATGTACTGTTGCTGGTTGTATCATGACCCGCAAATGAATATGGAAAACAACGTCATTACAAAGTCATATACAATATTTCACCCATACAATTTCATAAGTATATGATATAAATAGTTGCAAGATGAAGTTGTTATCAGTTAACTCGATCAAGGCCAAAGATCATTCAATAATTATATATATTATTTCAGAAAAATCAAGGCAGCTTCGAAATAACAACTACTATGTTACAGTATACTATCTATATCAGCATTATTAACAATAATAAAAACCTATGTAGCACCTTCACACAATGTATGTGTATATACACCATGATCACTTTGGCACCTCTATAAAACTTGTACATGTTTCCGGCATATAGGACATGAGCCATGTCGGGTTAGCCACTGATCCACACAAGTTTGGTGAAAAGTGTGCTTACAGTGAGGCAAGCACCGAGCAATTTCACCTACCTCAATATCCTGCCACAAAAAATACTCACACTTGGTGAAGTGAGACAGATATGACAGAAATATTTATAGTTTTCAGGGGAATCCTACCTGCAAACATATCGTGCAACAAATATTTTGAGTCAATTTAGTTTCATGTGAAATTTTGTGGCATGGCAAGCGTTTCAATGAATCCATTGACAACCCTTTGTATGTTACTTCACCGTACAAATCAAGTACCTCAACTGGACGCAAGTCAGAAACAGACACCTGTAAACATGTCCGATTTAAATGGTGATAAGTATTACACCATTTTTATATTTCTTATATGGGTCGATTAATGATTAGCTTTTTGATGGAAATCTGTACCTGCCAATGATACGCTGTTAATAGTTCAGGTGGAAAACGTTCTTCTGCAAATCTTCCACGAAGAAGCTCCTCCATAAAATCTGCCTATAACCAAAAATATAAAATAATAATCCAAGACTAAATATGATTGTTATTCTAATTTATATAAGTTTTCCATGAATTATTAAATAGTTTACCAACCATTGATGAATTTCTTGTGGCAGATAGCTCGCGACACCAATATGCCCGTGAAGCTTCTAGAACCTCGACAGAGAGAACAGCTCCAGCAAGAGCACCTATACCAGCGCCACGCAGGACACCACTATCAGAAGCTCTACCTGCTAAAGCACCAGTGATGGCACCGGTGAATGCCCCAACTGCAAGTGAACAAGAAACCAATGCTATTTAAAAGCGATCATGAACTACAGTTTCCCTTTAATTGAGTAAAATGCAGTTATGAGTCGAGAATGACTGTCACCAAAATGCAATGGTTGTTATACCTAACTACATTTCTTCTCAATCATGATAATCTTTATGATTTGCTGAAATTAAGTATGCAAATATGTGAAGAATAAAGAAAGAAGCCAATAGTGCAAAAAGAGATATGGCACCACATCAAAATTCACATGCAGACATGGTCCTAAGTCCTAACACCAAGTTTTTCTTCTATTTCAAGAGTGTTTGGCGTTTTATTATAAAAGTGATTATGCGACATGGGATATTAGAATCAGATATTCCGTTATGACAAAATGGGATACGGGTTGCACAGACAGTGCTCAGATGTACTTATGTAAATAAAGGCATGATAATCAGATAATCTATTGTTAAAGTGTTTGGTAAAAAGACTAATTATTTAGGCTAAACGTTATGGTGACCTTTTGGTTCGGTATTATACCCCGTTTAACCATTTATACACAACTTTCTATCAAAAACATATACACTTTCTATCAAAAACACATACTCTTTACACGCACTTAACTCTCAAATCAAACAAATGAATTCCGATAATTTATTTTTTGATGATACGGATGGATGACGAAGCGGAAGTCAATAGTTTAGACTTCAACTTTTTTAAAGACGCCGCTTTGCTTATTCAAGCATCCACTTCTACAATCCGAAGAAACCCACGAAACCATATTGTTAGAAATCGTCACGGTGCTCATGACCGTCTAGTGAAGGCTTACTTCGCTGAA
The DNA here is from genome assembly GCA_026074375.1 of Tanacetum coccineum. Taxonomy (NCBI): domain Eukaryota; kingdom Viridiplantae; phylum Streptophyta; class Magnoliopsida; order Asterales; family Asteraceae; genus Tanacetum; species Tanacetum coccineum. The sequence continues at coordinate 66,923 of BQNB010016801.1, read as the reverse complement.
GAACTATTATACGACGACTATTTTTTCCGTAAGCGATTCCGAATGAGCCGACCACTATTCACACGCATTGTTCGAGATTTGACCGACAACTGTCCGTTTTTTCAACAAGGTTATGATGCTGTTGGAAAAGCTGGCATTTCCGCTTTAGTGAAGTGTACCTCCGCAGTTCGTCAATTAGCATACGGCGCCGTTCCAGATGCTCTAGACGAATATCTACAAATCGGGGATAAAACTTCTCGTGATTGTCTGATGGCTTTTTGTAACGGGGTTATGGAGTTATATGGCAAGGAGTTTTTGAGAAAGCCTACGCAAACTGACGTCGAAAAACTCTACGCTTTTCACGAGGAAAAACATGGGTTTCCTGGTATGTTCGGAAGCATAGACTGTACAAAATGGCCGTGGGCTCAATGCCCAACCGCATATCGTGCTCAATTCAGTAGGGGTGATTCCGGGTCAGAGCCATTCATTTTATTAGAAGCGGTTGCCTCACAAGATTTATGGATTTGGCATGCCTTCTTTGGTGTTGCAGGGTTGAACAATGACATTAACGTTTTACGTCAATCGCGTGTTTTAAATGATCTTAAAGTAGGAAAAGCACCAAAGGTTCCATTTGTGGCTAACGACGTGAATTATAAGTGGGGATATTATCTTACTGACGGGATATATCCAGAATAGGCTGTTCTTATTAAGTCTATTTCACAGGCTCAAATGATACGAAGCGAATAAGATATAAGCAAGCGCATGAAGCCGCAAGAAAAGATGTGGAACGAGCGTTTGGCGTGCTAAAGAAAAAGTGGGCTATCGTAAGAACTCCTGCACGGTCGCAAAGTCTTAGAAAGATTACGCATTTGATGTACACTTGCATCATATTACATAATATGATTCGCATAGAAAAAGGAAAGGCAATCTCTCCCGATTTTTATCCGGAAGAACAACATCGTGAAGATGATCCCGTAAGATCGGCACAAGATAGGTTACAGAGAAATACACGACGAGGAAACTCATCTTAGTCTTAAAGCCGATTTAGTGGAACACATTTGGCATCGAACAAATGCACACTAATTTATTGTAACGTTTTTAATTTTATTTGAATTATTAATGTAATGTTTTTTAATTATTAATAAAAATTTAATTTAAAAAAAAAAGTGTTCGTCACATGTGCGGTCACCATTACGGGTGTTTGGTCTGTGTGTGGTCTATGAGAGAGAGCTGATTTCGCGCTGAGGTGGCGGTCGCCTGTGCCGTCAGCATAACGCTTAGTCTTATAGCTACTCCTAAATTGGTTATCTGAAGCTCATTATTTGACGCTCATTATTTGACACTCAAGTAACAACCCGTCCGATGTTGGTAGGATATAAGACGTTTAAGTCCCTTATAAGCTTGAAGTTGTGGCTACCTGTATCCTACCATCATGGTTTTTAGTTGAAACCACGGTTGTAAAAATCGCTCGGCGGTATCTCGGCGGTCGACTACCTTCAAGCGATAAATCGGTCTTGGCGGCGATTTATCGGTTTCTCGGCGGAGACCCTAAATTATAAAGGAATTAATTTTACAAAAATAAATATTAGCAATATTCTAACAAAATAAGTCAATAACTACAAAAAGCTAAAAAGTTCATGCTTGAAAAATAAAAACCATAAGTCCATAACTAGTTTAATAAAAGTGGAGTCGCGAGTCGCCGGCGGTGGAGGTGGAGTCGCCGGCGGTGGAGGTGGAGTCGCCTGGGTAATCAAAGACCCGATCCCTCTTTTTCTATTGAATGGGCTGTCAAAAAAAATAAGACCCGATCCTAATATAAAACCCTAAAAAAACCCTTTTTTTAAAGTCAAACAAATAGTTTGACCGATATTGACCGGTATTGACCAAAACCGATATTTATGACCGATTAGTGAAATATCGTATCGGTGGACCGCCGATAACCGATATATCACCGATATATCGGCCGCCAAGACCGATATTTACAACACTGTTGAAACCGGAAGTAGTGTCACCCCAAACACTAATAACTGATTATATGCAAACAACTTTAATTTGTTGGTGATTTTAGTGTCATCAATTGTTTTAGGTAATTGTGATTTACTGAAGACCAAGGGGATTTCATATTATGCTCGGATACGAGTTAGGGAAGTGCGGAGTGCACACTCGTTTGAGCTAATATGTTTCCACCATGACAAAGACGCAGGGGTCAAGGGGGTTGCGCCCCCTTGGAGGGTCTAGGGGCAGCGCCCCTTGCTGGGTCCCGCTCCCAGGTGAGCGGGCGGGAGTCGAGGGTGGGCCGCCCCTCGTTGGGGTCTGGGGGCAACGACCCTAGCGGGGTTCGGGACAGCGCCCCGACCAAACGGAATATTTGGTGCTCCAAGTTATTTTCCTGCCTTTTTCCCAAGCGTTGTGACTGTTGGCTTAACAGTTGTGTCGGTTAGTTTTTAACTAACTTCAACTGCCATTAACTGTAAGTATGAATCTATTTATTAACAGATTCTTTGGTCTCATTTTAACATAACAAAAAACCACAATTCCTCTTTGTTTCTGCTTAGTTTTCTTTTGCCTAGAAACTAAGTGTTCTTCTTGAATTATCCCAATAAGGATTTCGTGATACCCAGGCAATTATAGGGTCGAAATACTTTATTCGGAAAGTGAACCGACACGGTTTGAGAAGATATCCAACATTATCATCACAACCCTTATCCAATTTCTAACATAATTGCCATAACAAAGCATTAGGAATCCATTATTGACTTAAACTATGTCCCCAAATGCAACTAAATTTGAATTAGCACTTAAATAAACACGAAATCGCAAGGAAAAAGACAAAATAAAAAAGTACCGATTGCGAAAAGCCCGGTAAGAAGACTGGATACAGCACTGGATACAAGCCGTGGAATTAAATAACCACCTTGATCTTCTTCTTCCACTTCAGAACTAGCACTCACGCTTTCTTCCATTTGTGTTTTAAATGATTATGTAATAACTAAGTTACGTGGGGTGCACTCTTGATAAAGATGAAATAGATGCGTGAAAGAAATGAAATAATAGGGGAGATTTTATTTTGATGATGGTCGCAAAAAGGGCGCTACCTGCCTCTCTCTGTAAACTACTTTTTCATTTCCTGACGACAATGTGAATCAAAATTTTACTATTGTGTAAGTCAAACCCACCCAAAACAGAGAAAGTCAACTCTCTATATTGATCCGTTAGAACCAATGTTTTGAAACCCGGTTCGACCCGGCCGGGTCAACCGGTTGAACCGGGTCCGGTTGAAAAAAACGGGTTAAATTAAAAACACTTTGGACAATTTGGGATCAATTCTTAAAACTATTAACAAGAAATAAAAAAACCCCCAAAATAGAAAAACCACCAACCCGCTACAACTCGACCCTCTTAAACCAAACGCGTAACAGAACAACATAAAAATAACACGGGAACACTACCACATAACTAAACACATATTTCTAACAAAACAGCTTAAAGACCATTCTTAAACCAATGCAACATGTCTTAAACACGAACAGACAGAAACATTACATTTTAGATAACAAACAAACCGTCAAATGATTGAATGATAAGCCCAAAAACGTCGTAACATTTGCACTTTTTTCGAATTTAACTTGCAAAACTTGTAATAGTAAAAATCTCATGCATGCCACTCCATAACATCACATAAAAAACTTTTCCATATAATACATGTTGCAATATGATTAGTTTCTCACACATTCCGACTCAAAAATCAAATTCCATCACAAGTTTCCATCATCACTCACATCCATCACCAATATCACTATCTATCAAGTCATATTTTCTTTTTTTTTCTTTTTTTTTTTGTTTTTTTTTTTTTTTTTTTTTTTTTTTTCACTTTTATTTTTTTTTTTTATTGTTTTTTTTTTTTTTTATTTTTATTTTTTTTTTTTTTTTTTTTTTTTTTTTTTTATTTTATTGTTTTCTTTTTTCACTTAATTAACTTTTCAACAACGTTGTTTTTTTTTTTATTTTCGCACTCAAACTGCCAAGACCAATTTGTTGTGACACACCTAATCGAATGGAGTCATTTATATAGTATGTACAACTGCTTGTGGGAAAACTCCTAGTTATTCCTCATGCTTCTCAGCACTCTACAATACCCATGATATTTTACACAAAAACAGTTTGGCAAAAAATAGAAGCAACAAGAAGGCTATTATGGATTATATTTTATTTTTTTACGTCGAAAGATGAGGAATTCTCTAAACTTTTTTTTGAAAACCGGGTTGACCCGGCGGGCCAACCGGTTGAACCGGTAACCCGGTGACCCGGTGACTCGACCGGGTCGATTATTGACCCGGTTTTCAAAACATTGGTTAGAACAAAATTGAATAATAGAAACTTAGGGGACCAAATTCAACACTTTGTACAATTTGGATCATTCTTAACACGTCATTTTAGAAAACAAAAACGCGTAATGCACTTTCGAATTTAATGCAAACTTGTAATGTAAATCTCATCTCGAGAAATGTTACATCCACTCCTAACTCACATAAAAACTTCCACATACACATGTGGCATGTTAGTTCCACCAATCACTATCTATCACATTTTCTTTTTCTTTTTTTCACTACCACTATTTGTTTGACACATATAGGTGTGAAATTTTTTTGTATAAAATGGGTGTGAATCTAGTATTCCTCATCTCACAATACACATATGATATTTAAAAAAAGTTGGAAAAGCAAAATGAAGGTCTATTGGATTTTCGAAATGAGGAATGCTAGAACTACATCCTTTTTACATAAATAAATCCATATAATGACATATCATGTGTATTATTGGATGCATAAAAAAGAGATAGTCTAAAAAGAAAATAAAGAATGCCACAAATTACATGACATGTCATTATGTGAATTTATTTATGTAAAAATGTGTGACTCTAGCATTCCTCTTTGGAAATATGCACCAATCTGAAGGCCACCGTGACTTTTAAAAATAGAAGAATTTCATATCTCATATTACTTTTACGATTAATTTCTTATATATTTAAAGTACAACTAATAAAAGAATTACATTATTTCGGAGTTTTGTATAAGATTAAATATTATGTAGAAAAAAATTGGACCAATCAGATTGTTTTATTTTGCCACGTAGGCAAAATCGTACGATCTGATTTGTCAATAAAAAGTCAAAATTGAATCAATTTGGTCAAAATTGAAAAATATTGGTGAAGAAATCTGATGGAGAAAAAAACTCATAAAAATATATATGTCAAATTTGTGAAAACAAAAACTTGAAAAAAGAGGAGGTAATTAATAAAATTTTAATGGTTTAATTTTAAATAAATTATATGGAGTTAAGTGTAAATTTATAAATTTACAAGTTTTATTATAATTTTAAAAAATAAATAAATAACCCCTTAAACTTTATATCCATACACTTTATATTTTAAAATACAACAAATGTAAACAATTTTTTACTTCCAAACAAAGATTTAACATGTGTGTATGCCTACAAATCATATACAACAATCTTGGGCTACTTTTATATATCTTAAAGATGTGTTAGTGACGGAAAAATAGGTAAAACTATTTCATTGTCAGCCTGAAACTCATGTTGTACAGCAAAATAGAAAAGCACCGAAGCACATAAATTATCTTAAATAAATAAAAAGGATTCTCTAGCTATTCATCGATGGCCACGATGGGTTCGGAAGAATTGCATTTTTTTCCTTTTAGTTTAATACGTACTAAAATTCTAACATTTGAATTTCTCAAAAAGTATTTATTTCATTAACATTTGTGTATGTCTATAGATCATATACAACAATTTGTGGCCATTTTTATATCTTAAAAAGTGTTGGTGACAAAAAAATAGGTAAAACTCTTTTTACATTTGTATATGTATTGAAGATATACAATAGGTAAATCTTTATTTAACCAAAACATATTGTATGCACGAAACATAATACTTATGAGTTTTTTAGTTTTCTATACTTAATAAATATTGACGGTCTTATGAACTTTTGATAACTCAACTTAATGCTTTTAAATTCGATTGCGAAGCTAAAATTTTACATGATTTAACACAAAGTGTGACAATGAATCCTAAGTATAGCTGACACACTAATGCAACTATAATCATAAAACATATAGAATATCAATTGCATATACAATAGTAAAAATATCAACCTTCCAAATTGGAGGTCAATGGTTCGAATATAACGATGACAAAATTAATCTCCTTGTGGCCTCGGAGGTTCACTTGAGCCGACTCCGGCGCACAATATCGAGTCAGAAAACAAGTAAATGAAAAGAAAAAATTACTAATTATCCCAACTTGATATAATATATAAAAGATTTAATAAATCTATTCTTTTCATAAAATTTCGATAATCCTCTACAACATATAACTTATAAAACAGAAAAAAATAAAAATTATATATATATATATATATATATATATATATATATATATATATATATATATATATATATAGTATAGATATATATTATATATATATATAGTAGTAAATATAGTGCATTTTCTTTGCAGATCACTTTTTTGTACAAACCTACAGAACCAAATTAGAACCAATAGATCATGTAAATGAATGGATGAGATGATATATGGAACATTTATGTAAATATTGTAAACTAAAAGAGTTTGAATTAAAATAAATAAATTATCAGGGTAAATATCAGAATTTTGATTACTTATAAAAAAAAGATAGTTGGCTTCAACATCCTCATTTGATTTCTTTGTAATTTCTAGCTCCTTGCTAGTTTTTCAATAAAGTTGCCGTTCAAAAAAAATCTTTATCTCCCAATCACAGATCTATAAAAAAAACTTCCCAATCTCTTAACAAAAAAAAAACAAAGTCATCTTTAAATCTTCATTTACAAAGCCATGTAACTTTGGATAGTGTAAACGACACTGGGATTTCCGGGGTTTATGACCTGTTGAAGGATAGTGAAAACTTTCGAAATGTTATGGTTGATTGGCCTATTTTGATGGAAGAAAGAGTATATCTGTTCTATGATGTTTCTCCTATTAGGTTGAAAAGCTTTGACTCGGAGTGAAAATCATCAAACTTGGTACGTATGAATTAGTTACACCTTCTCTATAGCAGGATGTTATGGTTGATTAATGCACTTTTTATTTGAGATTTTCGTAAAATGTGTTTGTGTTATAGAAAAAAGTTAGAAATATAAAAAAAAATTGATGCATTGACCCATTTTTACTTTGCTAAAAAGTGTTGTACTTGATTTGGTTTAAGTGAATAACATATAGCAAAAAAAAATTATTACTCATTTGAAAACATTAAATTGGCTACGGATATGTAAATAATTAATATTACAACTCATCAACAAGGACATTTATGTGTAGTTGGAGTCTTTTTTGAATAGCAAATTGGTTAGAAACATATCAAGAAGCCATTAAAAGATTACATCATTGTATAGTTATAGTTTTGGTGTCGTGTTTTACTGATAATATTTCTAAATTTTAGAACGAAACGGAGATGATGATTTCAAGGATGGAGATGGTTTCATTCCTATGCCGCCATAAGACCAGTGTGCCATTTGCGAAACACCATCAAGTAATTAAACTTTTCATAAAGGTGATCTGTTTAGCCAAGAAGATCTTGTAATATTATTGGGCCTCAATTTCACCATTTGCCATTGATCTTCATATAATTTTCACAACTTCACACTCCAAAAATAGATGTCATTGCAGATCGAAAACCAAATAGATGGTTTTATTACTTTTGGTGTGTCCTTTGTTGGTTTCCTTTTAATTTGAATTAATTAGCTCTTTTGTCATTTTGATATATGTTCATGGGTAACTAAAACATATATGTTAAAGGTAGTAAAAAAAATTTAAAAATGATCTCGGTATGTTGGTATGCTCGTTATAACAAAATAGAGACTATACAACAAATAAAATTTCAACTCTCAAATCTTAGTATGTTCGCTAATTTTTCTCTTTTTGGGTTTTTAAATCGTGCATTATCATGAATTGTTATAACTAATAAACATACTAAAATGACTTATGATAATTGATAAGCACTGTTTTTTTATATATTTGTTTTAGTGGGGATGTCTTAATCACAAGGAAGATGATAAAGATGACCAACAGACGCACTTGTGCATATATGTTCAAGATAATTAATGGATGCACTTTATGCTTTTTAGATGGTGCACAAATGTTCTTGAAGCCGTGCATATATATTCCCGAAGCCGTGCATATATGTTCTTGAAGCTGTGCATATATGTTCTTGAAGCGTGCACACATGTTTTTTAATCTCTTGCACATCCATATTGTAATTTAATTGTATTTCATTTGATATTAAAATGTGTGTATTGTATTTAGAGTTTACATGTATATGCTTATATTTTTGGTTATAAATTTCAAAGATTAAAAAATGTAAACCATAAACATAAGTGTTACAATTTAAAAAAAAAGTTTGATGTCTAAACAATTCTACGCAAGAAATATATGTAAATTTACAATATTTAAAAAATACACATATGCACTTTAATTTCTGAAAAAACATGTCTACTTATAAAATTATAAATTTAAAAAAAAATTAATTCCGAAAATTAAGAAAATAAAAAAACGTTTTCTAAATTAAAAAATTCAAAAAGAAAAATTAAAATGTGTTTTGACTATTATGCCCTTTTGAATTAAGAAAAACATTTAATAATATACTAAATTTATATTGGTCCAAAGTGGTTCTGTAGGTTCTGTACAAAAAAGTAGTTCTAAAGAAACGGATCACATATAATTATATATATTATATATATATATTATCTATAATATATATAATATATATATATATATATATAGTATAAATGAATATATATGTATAAATGTTATATATATGTATAATATGTATTATATATAATAAAATGTATATATATATATATATATATATATATCTATATATATATATATATATATATATATATATATATATATATATATATATATATATATATATATATGTGTGTATATATATATATATATATGTGTGTGTGTGTGTGTATATATATAATAATATATATAAATATATTATATATAGTAATATATAAAAAGCATAATGTCCTAAGTCCCTGAGCGATGCACTAGCTATTAAAACTAGTAATGTATTTAATGCATATTTAAGTGTATATAAATTATCAGTTAAAATAAGAGAAGATATGAAATTGCCCCAAAAAGAAAACCCGCAAAAAAAAATAATCTAAAATTGATGTCACTTGTTTATTGGGCCAGTGGTATCCGCGGGTTATTTTACCCAATGTGTCGCGTATTAAAAGTATTGTTTCGTAAACTTGAAAAATACGGTCAAACTCAAAATCATACAATAAAACTAGATTTTTCCCAATGCCGTAAATTCTTCTCTAAATAACCATAGGGTAGGGTCAGTCCTAATCAATTACTCAACTATCATAAATCAACAAAATTTTCTCATTTTCCCAGCGATATTTAACACTATCTCTCAATTTTGATATGAATGTAAAAGATATTTAGAGATGTTTACGAGGCGGTCAGTACGATTTGGTTGACAATTTAAACTAGTCATTATGGGCGGACCTTTCATATTACTACCTGAAATTGAACAGTATAATGCGGGTAATAATAAACGGTTACCCGCGATTCGGATCACGGTTAATTATTTTAGATGTTTATTCAAATCGAATTGGATAAACAATAACATGATGTATAATATAAAAATGAAATTGCAAAACCTAAGTAAGATTGAAAACTAAATTCATAAAAAGTTGTTCAATTACAATAGTTATATTCAATTGTCGTATACAACAAATTAACTATAACTATTTATAGGTTGCAATCACAATTATAGAAAGCGGATTTTCTTAATCCTAATCCAAAGGTTGGTAAACGAGAATAAAACCCTCAAGGAACAAAACCTAGAAAAAAAGAGATAAAACTTTAAACACAATTTTATCAATAATCAAGATCAAAAGATTAATTACAATAAACCCTGAACCTTATATTTGTTAAGGAAAGTAATTTTGAATGTAATTTCTTAAAAAAAAGACTTTTTTTTTTAATTTAATCTCAACATTAATAATTTTTAAAAATTTATCCACAAACTCTATTATACAAGATACCATATTTCAGAATTGATGTAATGTTTCATTCTCAATTTAACTAAATGTTTTTATACGTTCGTTGATGCATTTTTTTTTTGAGTTAAATTATCACATGTTACACATTTTTCAGTTATATTTTGATTATTTTATGTTTAATGTATAAACGTTACACGAAACTTTTAACTACGATATCGCAAATATAATTGTTTGACACAATTGTTGATGCATAATTTGGTCGGGCCAGTCCTGACGACTCTCCTGGTGCCGTTCGTCGTTTTTTCGGGCCTTGAATAGTGCTGCCAACAAAGAAGAACCGGTTAGAAGGGGACCCGAGGCCGGAGCCCCGGGATCCACCCTCCGACGGTCAAGTCAGAATAGTATAAGCATATAGTAAAGAGGTGGTAGAGAATAACCTGTGTAGGTATCTGTAGGTAGGATGATCCTACCCTTGTATATATAGTGTATGGATTAGGGTTACGTAGGATGTGGGCCACCCTTTTATCGGGTTCGGCCCATTGGGTCTGGCCCATTCCAGACTATACGCCAACATGTCCCCCCAGTCTAGTAAGCGTGGCCGTAGCCGCGGTTACTAGACTAAAAGGACTACTCTTACCGTCGCGGAGACGTTCGCACTTTCCAACCATACGCCGCCATATCTATCTTCAACTTACGGCCGAATATGACATTCGACTTACGGCCGACGGAAGACGTACTTCTGTGGCCGGGTAATGCGAATATGGCATTCGACTTACGGCCGACGGAAGACGTACTTCCGTGGCCGGGTAATGCGAATATGGCATTCGACTTACGGCCGACGGAAGACGTACTTCCGTGGCCGGGTAATGCAAATAAGGAAAAAGATATTGATAAAATCTTTTTATCAAATTAAAAAATATTGGTAATATCTTGTTACCAATTAAAAAAATATGGATAAAATCTTTTTATTAAATTAAAAAACATTGATAATATCTTGTTACCAATTTAAAAAGATATGGACAAAATCTTTTTATCAAATTAAAAATATTGGTAATATCTTACCAATTTAAAAAGGTATAGATAATATCTTATCAAATCAAGTTTTGTACATATGACAGAATGCATAATAGCGGGAGCGAAAAACAAAAATACGAAGGTTTAAGAGTTATCGACTTTCGAAACTGATTTTTGCTTTTCATGAGAACACGAAACATAGTTTATTCGTGGGCCCACGGATGGCGCCAACTCTCCGTGGTCTTTTCGGGCCTTTAATAGTGCTGCCAACAAAGAAGAACCGGTTAGAAAGGGACCCGAGGTCGGAGCCCCGGGATCCACCCTCCGACGGTCAAGTCAGAATAGTATAAGCATGTTATATAAAGAGGTGGTAGAGAATAAACATGTTGGATGTATAGATAGGTTAGGAAAATATCCCTACCCTTGTGTATATTATAGTGTAATTATTAACGGATTACTAAGGATGTGGTGCCACCCTATATCAGTGTTCTGCCCAATGTTCTGTGGTTCTGGTGGGGACTCCATTTCCAAGACGTATACGCAACAATATATAAATAAGTAATCAAAATAAAAAATATATTTCATATAAACCCAATTTAAACAAAAATTTCATATTTAATCTTAAAATATGTTTTAACTATATTATAAATCATGCACTAAAAACTTGTATTTTGTGATATATGGCATCTTAATATATAAAGTGGACATGTATAAAATTCTCCCATTAGATGAATTTCTAGTAATCTAATAAAAAAATATTCTGATCTCATACCTCCTTGTAAACCCACAGTTTGATTCAAACACAAGTGACATAATTCACACACTACATTTAAAACTCACAAATTTAATTTAAAAAAACAAACAAACCCGTTTAAGCTAATACGCTGCAAATACCTGATGAACACCAAACATATATACACTGCTACGGGTGCTTGGTAGATTTATGTCTGTATCAATTATGACATAAGTGAGCGAGTGCATTTATATATGTATTGTGTACGATGCGATGGTGCCTCATGTGAACATCACATCTCCCCTCCCACCACTACTCCCCCAGCAAAGAATATATATAAAAGCTAGTTGTTTATGAACACACAATGATCTCTATGACAGTGGAGCTAGCGGAGTCCTATAAGACAAGGGATTCATGATCTAAAAATATAAAAGAATGGAACCCTGATATCATATCTCTTACACAAGAAGAGAACACACAGCTGAAAAAGAACTAGCAACTGCCTAAGCGGTCAAGGCAAAGCTTTTGCGTTTTTAAAGCGTTGCTTAAGGCGACACAAAATATGAAAATGTTATATATATATCGAGTTTAAAAAAAGCGTTGTACATAATGAATAAAGTTAAGAAACCATCATTACATGTAATATTCTTTTGAAAAAAAAATCAGAGTTGAATCCAAAAAACTCGTCACGCCTCACGTCTTAGCGTGCATTTTTACGCCTCATCTCACGTAATGCATAAAACCAACGTCTTAGTCTATTTCGTAATGTGAAGGTCACGCCTCATATTTTGATGACGCCTTAACGCACTAATGACTTGCCTTTTAAAACACTTGTATAAATAGTCTTGAAGCACATGGCAAATATATTCGAACCAGATGCGCGTAATATTTGGTCCTATGTATCAAACGTACTGCCAAAAAGGAACATGGGCAGTGGGCCTTGTTGCATCTCATACCACAAATAATGACATAAATTTTTAATTATCAAATGTGAAAAACATAACATCCAATGTACGACTACTTATAAGAATACGGATTTTAATAAATAAAAGCCATATCACTTATTAGAGCATCAGCAATGGGGTTAGTTTTGAAAGACTTTGTACTATTTAAAAGGGTTTTTAGATAGATAGGTTATTAAACTATCAACTTTTGTTCGCCTAAGTTACTAAACTAATTTTTTGTTCATTTGGGTTATTGGACTATTAAAACCGGTCAAATTTGGTATCGAACTATCGGTGACCGGTTGCTAGTGTTAATTCCCGGTTACATTGCCAGCGTGCGATTTGACTTTTGATACAAAAAGTTACTGAACTTTTGCGAATTTTGTTCATCGCTAAGTTACTAAAACTTTGCCAATTTTTTAACACGACGTTTTTATACACATTTTATCTACACATTTTTATACACCACTTTTTTAAAACACATTTCCATACACATCATTTTTTAATATACACATTTTTATACACGTTTGCTACACATCTTTGTATACACTCATTTTTATACACACTGTCCACATTTATACACAATTTTATACCACGTTTTGTAATAGAATCATGCAGGAAACACAAAGACCAAAGTTAACTATAGAAAGTTTTACACACTATTTCAAACACTCATTTTATATAACACATTTTTATACACTGTTTTATAAACACATTTTTAAACCACATATTTATGCACGATTTATACACACGTTTTTTACACATATTTTAAACACATTTTTTATACATAAATTATTAAAACAGTTTATACACGGCGTTATTGAGTACACGCATTTTTTATACACTTTTATAACCAATTTTTAACAGTTTTATACACAAATTTTTATACACACATTTTTATACACGGTTTTATACACACAAAAAGCTGTATAAAAACGTGTGCATAAAAACGTATAAAAATGTGTGTATAAAAACGTGTAAAACGTGTGCATAAAATATATATAATTGTGTGTATAAAAATATATAAAATTGTGTGTATAAAAATATATAAAATTGTGTGCATAAAAAATATAAAAATGTATAAAAAATATATATAAAATTGTGTATATAAAAACGTGTAAAAAATGTGTGTTTAAAAACGTGTATACAATGTGTGTATAAAAGCGTGTATAAAAAGTGCGTATAAAAATGCATATAAAAAATGGATGAAAACGTGTATAAAAACATGTATTTTCTAGAGGTATTTTTAGATGAACAAAACAACAAAGTTTAATAACTTAAGCGAACAAATTCGCAAAGTTGAGTAACATCAATGTCAAATAACCTGATAAGTTTCTGAGTTGGATAATTGGGCCCACAAAAAGCTGACGTGGAGAAGGTCAAAACATAATATCCCGGTTGCCAGTATACGAGGTAACCTTAAAGTCAAACTTCGATAGTCCAGTAACCCAAATGAACAAAAAAAAAAGTTTAGTAACTTAGGCGAATAAAAGTTAATAGTTTGATAACACGTCTATCTAAAAACCCCTATTTAAAAAAGCTAATAGTGTGATTTTAAGCATTGAAGTAAATGCTTTACAAATGACTTTTTGAGAATGACTTTGAACTTACCGAGTGTTTGACAAAAAAAAGTGAAAAACTATTGCAACAAAATAGACTAAGCATTAAATACATCAATACATTTTAATTTTAGCATTTATTGTCATCAATGCTTCAAGTCATTGAAAGACTTAGAGCATTATGGATGCTCTTATTGAGGTGCAAAATTAAGAGAGGTGATTTGTGCACCATGTTTTTTTGTCATACAGCACTAAATGACACCGATAACACAAATAGTACAACACCGATAATGCATGATTGGTAGTGTATGGCTAAAAAACATGGTGCACAAATCACCTCGCCAAATGCGTTGATTTCTATTTCATTAGTGACTTGTTTTCTCTTTTTTAAATATATGACTCGATATTTCTATAAGTAAAAGAAAATCATATTGTGGTCCATGACTAGGCTTAGTTGTGTGAAAATCGTGTTAAAGGATATATATCTTTGTTTGGATTCATAATTCGTGTCTCCAACCCAGACCTTGTCAAATTAGACTAGCAGGGTACCCGCGCGTTGCAGCGGCGGGTACCCTGTAACATAATTTTCGGCGAACAATAATTTCAATTTTTGTTTTCCTTATAACGACATCTCGAAAAACGACAATTAAGGTTTGAGTAACTTTATGTAACTGGTTATGTTTAATTTATGTTTTAATTGGTTGTAGCTTGTTTATATTGTGCAATGAATATAAAATTGTTGTACTTTTGAGTAAGGAGATGTTTTTAAAGTAGTATTAATTATGTGTTTTAATGATTTGTGCTTTAAAAGGTTCTAAACATAGCTTTCTAACTTATATTGCTACTATTTAAATGTGATACTTAATTTTTTTCATTAATAAAGAAAGATATTCGAATCTATATCTTTAGTTGTTTGCATTAAGGGTTGTACAGTGTGCTAAAAAAATTGTACTCCCTCCGTTTCATATTAAATGTCCATTATTAACTTTTGTAGTCTTTCTTTTTTAACTTTGACCTTAAATATATTTGTTTGTGTTGTGTGATACTTGATGAAAGTTATACCAATGAAAAATACATGTAAAACTCAATCCATTCATATATTTTGCATTAAGTATTACATTACACAAACAAAAATATATAAGGTCAAAGATAGAGAAAAAAGACTTCCAAAAGTCAAAGTGGACATTTAATATGGGACAGAGGGGGTATTACTTAATTTTTTGTAATTAATGAAGAAAGAGATACTAATCTCTTTTATATGTAGTATAGATAAGCGTTATTGCTAACTTAAAATCGAAAACTATGTCAAGGAAATGGGCAAATCGCATAAAAGTGTACTCAATTTATACTCAATTTCAATATAATGTATTTTTTTCTTAATTTAATGTACCAAACTTTTTTTAATGCAATGTAAGGCCACCAACGGGTTTTCAAGTCATCTAGCCAGTAACGAAGTTTTCCGACGACCTTTTTCGGTGACCCACAACCACC